>JBAFWW010037079.1:80936-96898 GCA_036873685.1 Agapornis canus
GCAAGCTGCTCCAGTGGAAGGGGTCCCTGCCCATGGCAGGGGTTGGGGCTGGAGGGGCTTTAAGGTCCCTTCAGCCCAAACCATTCCAGGATTTGTGGGAATTTGGCAGAAGTCCACAGATCTGAGACCAGCTGAACACAAGAGCGCATGGACCAGCAAGTGGGACCAAGAGAGCAGCCCAGATGCTCTGAAGCAGCTGAGGACAGCAGACCCTTCAGCTGCTGTGAGCTGAGCCTGACACCTCTGAAGAGGGTGTAAAATTCAGGTAAGATTCACGCTCTTCTGGAAATGAGCCACACTCAGGCACTCCTAATGGAGCAGCAGAAATTAGAGGGCATCGTGTACCAGTCCTTCCTTTCCTTGTTTAAACAACGGACCTGGGGCTAACTCTTTGCAGAAAAATTACTGAGCACAGCAGCTTATACAGCTGAGCTGGAGCCAGACGAAATTCAAATGTCAAATGCAGAAGCGTTTCCCCCTCCTTTAACACCTGTTCTCAGGGAACGTTGCAACAGAACTGCTAAACCTTTTTACAAGTTCAACAGTTAAAGTTGGAACCCAGAACCAGGCGCCTGCTTTGGACAGGATTCACCTGCCAGGGAAGGTCAGTATTTGACACTGAGCTCAGGTTGTGTCTCCTGCATGGCTTTGAGCTCCAAGCGAACATTCATTTCAGTCTCTGGAACTGGGAGGATCCCAGAAAGGGAACTCCTGAGGGCAAGAGCCAAGACCAGAACCTGCGCATCCTACAAACAAGCTCTGTCTCAGCCCTACCACATCAGCTGCAGGGAAGCACAGACGGAGGAAGGAGCTCAGTGTTCGCAGCCACGCTATGGAGCTGGATGCTGCTGCCCAGAAGCATCCCCCAAAGCCCCCGGGAGCCTTACGTATTCATCCTGGTTGGGGTCCTGGGACTGGGGGGAGTCGGGGATGGCGGTGTCGCAGTCGGGGCTGTAGTGCTCGCAGTAATCATGGGCTGCTCGCGGGTCCGCCACGATCAGGAGCTGCTGGATGTCACCCTGCAGGGAAGCAGACACGGAGCGTTATGGGGACGGAGGAATGGAGCGAGGGGACAAACACCACCAGGAAGTGACAAGCAAAATGCACAGACACAGACACATCACCTGAGATGAGCCAAGCGAAGCCCCCCCAGGCCGTGCCCGGTGCAGGGTCAAGCAGCCGCCTGTCCCTGTGAGGTGTGAAGCCACCGTGCTTCCTGCCCGGTCCCAAATGCACCTTCCCAAAAGATAACCACGGTAATTTCCAGGTTACCAAGCAACCCAGCGCAACATCTGGGCACCTTTCAGGTGCTACACAAGTTACCTTAAAGTGGAGCGTTGGTTTAATCTCATCAGTCATGGTTTCCTGTGAGCAACCTTCACAAAATTAGCACAAATGTCTGCAAAGAGGTTTTCAACTCCCTAATCCAAGAGGAAAATACTTTGTCCTCTGCTTGCTTTCTTTATAATAAACCCACAGAGCAGCTCTGGCACTGTTCTGGCTTTTGCTTTTCCAGTGTAACCACCAGAACTGGGGATGCAGCATCAGGAACACAAAAAACACCAGGTTTTTGTCTCAGAACATTGCCAGCTCTGGCCATTGCCTGACACCGTGACCCATGTGGGGAACGTGATCGTGCTGTGACCCTGAGGACATCAACCAACCCTGAGCAGAGATCTGAAGGAGCTGAGGGTGTTACTGGGTTTCTAACACCATCCATCACTATCCTCATCCCTGTCTTCACAGGCATTCAGAGCATCACCCCAGGCTGCCCCTTTGGAGCTGCCTCCACTGGAGGATACCCAACCTGGCCAAGGCAACTGGCTTAAAGTTGATTGATAGGAAGATCCCAAGCTGCTATTTCTGCCTGCAGGACTTCAACCACCCTGCCCCTCATTGACAGCCACATTAAGCCATTAATGCCCTTGTCACTTAGGTGGTTAAAACTCCCCAGTTTCCATTGGATTATGGGGAATGTCTGGCACTGTCAGGATAAGCTGAAATAAAACAGCTACAAAAGCAGACTTGGTACTTGTCTCTGAGAGGCAAGGAAGGAAGGCTGAAAGCTTTTTCTTCCTGATAAGGCTGGATTTACACCTCAAGGAGAGCTGACAGTCTGCATCCTATAAGTGACCAGGACTATAACTGTGTTTCCTCGAGGAACAGATAAAGCAAAGCAAGGCATGCTGGCTAAACACAGTGCAAAAGGTTAAGCAGAAGAGAATTTGCTAATGCTGAGCTTGCTTTTAGCCTCAGCTGATGGCAGCTCCTGAGCTATGCATGGGGAGAGATCCTGGCTCAATGCCACCCTGCTTCCCTGCAGCATACCAGGAGCTAAGCATCTTCTGGCTTTGATGGCTCAGTACACTGGCAGCACCTTGGAGCACATGGGAAGACATTCCCTGCACATCCCAGAGCCACAGGCCTTGGGGCCATGGCACAAACTCCAACCTCCCTCAACACACCAAAGGACAGTGTTGGTCCAGCAGCTGCTGCTCAGTGAGGGGAGAGAATGAACAAGGGAAGCTTCCTGCTAGTTCTGGGTCAAGAACCCGAGAACATCAGTGTGTAACTGAATAGATTTGGTATGTGAGGGGTGCCAGGAAAGAGCGTGAGCTGCCTCAGACAGCTCCTTCAGAGCTCACCACGCTCTGTGAGCATCATTCAACAGGCCTACTATTTTCCCATTTCCTTTTCAAACCCAATCAATCACTCTGCCCAGCACAGCCCATCCTTTCCTTGTTCCTGCAGCAGCATTCAGGCATGCAAGGTCAGAAGGAAAACCAATGGACCAAACTTTGCAGGGATGAGAGCCCCAGGGAGCATCTGAGCCCCGGTACAGACATGGGCTGAGCAGCTAAATAGGGGGGGAAGGAGGAGAGCTCAAAGGGTGCTAAACCATTCATCTTTGTTTCATTACCAGCAAGTGCACAGCACTGGTGGGTACCCAGTGTAAAAAACAGGAGTAGAGCCTTGTTAGCAAGATTCCCACTCAACTGACCTCATCCCTCAGTGCAAAACCACCAAATGGGCTAATTTAACCGGCAATAAAAAGCCCCACTCTCCCAACTCCACAAAAGATGCACAAAGCTCTGCTGTCAAGAGCCCCATTGCTTTGATTTAAAAAGCTACTTTAAACAGAGCGGGCCATGCTGGGAGCCTTTTGTGTCCTCTCGAGTGTGCTGCTGCTAATACACTTCACCAGGAGATAGGTGCCCCCGGCCCCGCACCCTTCCTCACTCCAGGCTCTAGTTGTTGCACTGTTGTGCTTACACAGGACACCCCAACCCCTCTCCTTCCTATGTCAGCATCTGCTTTTCTCAGCAGGAGCAGCGATAACGGAGATACCATTCACCACCCCCCTTGCGTACACATGCAACAGCTTTTCCATGAAGCCTTTGTAAGGGAGACAACTTCCAATTACACTGAGGAAGTGGTTTAAAGACTTTACCAGCCAAGAGACTTCAGAGTTTGAGACTCATTCTCAAGTAAAGAGGGATCTAAGTCAAGGAGTGAAGTCAGTAACACACTGGTGTGGCTTCAAAGGAGATGTCACCAGCTCAGCATCCTCCAGGCACGCATGCAGGTGGGTAAAGTCCTCCTTTGGCACAGGAACAAGTTGGGCACATCTGGGCACAGAGGGCTCCAGGAAGTGTTCCAGTACCTGGGGTACTTGTTAGCACACAGAGGCAAGGCACAGTTACACACATACAAAAAGTCAGTCTTTGCCTGAAAATAACCAATTTCATCCATCAGAATAACTAGGCTTTTAGCAAAGGAATAACTCCTATATTGACCTTTACTCTCAGAGCTTCCCATGAAAAGGAAAAGGCAGGACAGCACGTTTATGAAAGTGACTGTGAAGCCAAAGACTTTTATATGCTCCAAACCCATGTGAGTGCTGTCAGGACCAGTGAGACTCTGACATTTATGGTACAGCCATTTATGCCTGATGATTCATTTGCTTTACAGATTATGTCCCACCAAGCCAGTTGAATTCAAGGCCCCAGCCAGCTCCCAGACAAGACTGGAAAAGCTCTTTGGGAGCATGTTCTAACACGTATCCTATATGCGTGCAGCAATGTCACATCACTTCCAATGACCTCAGGGCAGGAACGCGGATGGATTACTGTGGGTCACCAAACCAAAGGGCTGGCGCGGCCAATCCCAGTGACTTCAGCTGGCACCAGTGGCAGCTCTGCAAATACTGGGACTCCTCAGGGCTCCCACTGCATTAATTGGGCTGGTGTTTCCCTGGTCTTGGAGCTTCTGCACATCCATAAGCATAAATCCTGCTCGGTGTGTTGTTTTAAGCTCCTGCATTTAAACTGGAGCCACAGCGCCAGGGTGTCCAGCTGTAACACACCAAAAAGCTACCCAGATTATTGGAAGCAACTGGGATGTTGCTGGGTTTTATTATGAGAAACTCATTGGTTCCATAAATGCAGACCCAGCTGGATGGCTTCAGGGTGGCAGAGGTTCAATGCAGCTCTATGGTAAAGTGAAAGCTTAGGGATCCCAGCCACCAGCGAGCTTCCAAAATACCTAATCCCTGCCTGGGAGACAGCCTGGCAGCCCCCGGGTGTTCCACCTGATAAAGGCTGTCATTAGCACTTGCCCTGGACACAGGCTCTGCCCAGGACCCAGCGGCTGCCCCACGCCAGGAGGCTCCTTGGCTGCACAGCTTGGACTAGGAGCTGCATCAACCCAAAGTCTTCATTGAAGGAAAGAAGCAAGGGGTCACCCAGAGCTCCCCATGCCCCAGCTCTGCCACTGCGGTGAGCCCCAAGTCAGATGTACAGTAACCACTCAGAGCACTGGGGCATCCTCATCCTACTGGCATCATCCCAGAGCTCCTCGTTTAAACACAGCTGCTCCAGAAAAGAAGCCAAATGGCAGCAACAGAGTCAGATGAAGCCTTGTCACCCCCACCAGCCCTTGTCTTCTGAACCCCTCTCACTGACCACACCTGACAGCAGCGTGCTCACCAGACAGAGCAACCGGTACCTAAAGGGCATCCTTTGGGCTTTCAAAGAGCCTGCACTACAAAATGGATGTGAAGGCAGTAACGGAAGGTCTGGCTCTAAAAAAGCTGGATTCCCATGCAGCCATGAGTCAGCTACAAATACTTGGTGGTCTGGGTGAACCCAACCCGGATGTTTGCTTCCCCATTGCGCACAGAGGGGCTGCAGGAATGGACAGGGCAGCTTTGCTGTGAAGCTGCTGCTATTTCCCCTCTCAGGCTGCAGTTACCACAAAAACGGCTCCTTCTGGTTTTCAGCACTCAGATGGGAGCCTCTTCTGAGCCCTCTTTAGAAGAAACAGCTTTAATTAAGCAGAAAAGGGACGGAAGCTTCACTGGAACCAAATATAACCTCAAGGAAATACCTCTTGAGGGCTGATAAGAGCTCCTCTTTCTCACTGCATCTATCTTGGAGAGGGGGTACCCCCAGGAACCAAGGTCTCCCCACCCATCAGTCTATTCCTGCACCCGCAGCCAAAGCTCAGCCATTCACATTTCTGGTATTAGAGTTACAGAACACAAACTACAGCATTATCTGGAGAACCCACACTGCTTTTCCCCTGACCACAGCAACGAGAGGAAAATAAGCCCTTTGGCTCAAAGGTAAACAGCCTCCCCAGTGAGCTTCAACCTTTATTTTATGATCCCAGGGAGGATGCACACAAGGATCCATCAGCTCACTGTTAGCCCTGGCCACTGGATTTGAAGGAGCAGGGCAGGGAAGCGCAGTTCCCTCCCCTAATGTCTTCTCTCCCTCCCTGAACTCTCCTACCCTCGGCTCCTAGCTGCTCTCAACACGCAGCCCTGCTCCAAGGGATGGAATCATGGTCGGGCAATGCCACGTCATCCTTCCCCCATCTGGAACTGCTGGATCCTCGGGTCAGCCACTCCAAGGCTCTTCCTTTGAAAAGAGGCTGGAGGAAGGGGCTGTATTCTCTATGTGCTCACAGAGACCATGCTGTAGGTCTGTCAGTGTAAGACAAATTACAAGCAGTTTAGCAAGGACTCGTTACTGGAAGGGAAAGGACAAGCAATTCTCTAAGAGGAGAACAAAAGCCAGATGGCTCTGCTAATTCTGGAAAGCTCTCCTGAAGAAGCTGTCACTCTGCCAATGCCCAAACACCAGTCAAGGACTCAAGTCATTAGCAGAGCAGGAGACACTAACACAAGGTTTATTGCCAGGCACCTACTCCCCCCCAGCCCTGCTGACCACAGTGTCCATCACACCCCACCCTCATGCAAACACTCTCCGGCAGCACTGGCACAGCACTGAGCACCCTCTGCCTTGATGGAGCTTATGCCAAAGTCCTTGCTTAAGTGACAACACAGAGGTAACTCCCAAGGACAGCATAGCAGTGCTCCCCAGCAGCATGGACCATTTACCTGGCAGCACCCCGTTGGTGATGGACAGATCCATCCACCATTCCAGCTTCCAATCCCCAAGAGGGGAAGTGTTTTCTTGCCTTTCCAAATGGCTGAGCTTGTCAAAGCCATTAATCACTGCTGACAGCCCAGAGCCACGTTGCTCTTCCCGCTCCCACGCAACATCTCTCCAGCCACCCTTTCCTCAGTCCTCTGCCACCCTGATCCATTCAACCATCATGTCCTGCCCCAAGAGCTTCTCCCATCGGGGCTGGCAATGCCCTGAAGAGAGCAGAAAAGGGACAAGATGAGAAAGCCTGACCAAGCTCAGATGGATGTTTAATGATCGGGCAAGAGCCCAAGCTTAGCTCCAGACTTGCCACCCGGACCACATGGTTCTGTCCTGTTCTCCCTGCACCAGCTCCCTTCATTGCCAACACTGATTCATCCCCAGGCACTTCGCCAACTGAAACCTCCATCCTTTCAGGAGACATCCAATCACCAGCTTAACGATCCCAAAAGCCCTGGGGCTGCCTTATGCTTTGAGGCAGTTGTACCTGACCTTATTCAGCCTTGACCCTGACTCACTGAAGGGGGCTTCAGGGCTCAGCACAACACGAGCATCACACAGTGTGTTACAGTGTGGCTCCCACCATAAGCCATAAATGAGCATTACTTCCATGAAGCAATGTGTCTTCCCTCGCTAAAAGCTGATGCCTAGACCTTGGAGGGCAGTTTTTGTCTGGAAATTTACCAAATGGGTGGAAAAACCCAGATAAGGCAAATTAGCAACCTGGCATTTAATTAAGGTCCAGGAACTTACAGGACACAAGGCAGAGAGCAAAACCATCCTTAAGGCAAAGGCAGCTTGGAAAACAGGTGGTGTCGGCAGGAGCACAAAAAGCATCAAATCGACAAAGCATTTACAGCAAGGCTATTGTAGCAATGCACTACTCAAGGGGTTTTATTTCAGAGCTGGAAAAGCCACTGTGGGGACAGGGCAGCATCCCTCCTCTGGCCATGGCGCTGATGGGGCAGGACAAGAGGCACAGCTGCTGGTGAGCAAGGGGGATTTTCTCCAGCAAAGGGGAAAATGTAAGGTAGAAAGAACCCAGGAAAAACACATCTACTGTGTCACAGGAAGGTAAATGTGGCCACTAGAGCAGAAAGGGGGCTGTGGTTTAGTCCCCTTGTCCCCACAGCACCGGCTGAGAGGCTCCCGCAGGAGCATCCCAGGTCAGGCAGTGCAGAGCAGAGCAGGAGGCAGTGTCCAGCTTTCCCTTGACTCATGGTCTGAAAGGTCCTTTCCAGCCTAAATGAGCCCATGATCCTGTGTCTGGTGCTGCAAGCTCCGCAGGGAGCACTCCAGAGCCCACAAGTGCCTTAATGCACAGGGGAGCAGAACCCAGGCCGAGGAGAAATGAGCCCTCAGCTCCTGTTCACCCTCATGCCCCACAGCTCTGCACCCACAGCCCTCCATCTGCTGCTGCAAGCGTGGTGCCATCACCCTCACACACTCCAGGTCTTCAAGACAGAGCATTTGTGAGCTTTGATTTTCCCTTCCCCTTCAAGCTCCCACTCCCCTAACTCAGGTCCCTTTAACACTGTTTGCCTTCCCTGTGGCCAGCACTCTGCTGATTTGTCTGCATTCCTCCGCTTTTGATGGATCCCAAACACCAGAACCCTTTCTCTGAGCTAGGAAAGGATGCCCAGGGCAAAGCAGCAGCCAAGCAGCAGCAAGTACAGGAAAGGAAAAGGCAGCCAAGACACCTTCAAAAATAAAGCAAACACAAAAACCTGCTAAAAACACCCAGAGACACAGATATCCTTAAACCAACATCATTGCACTCAGCTCCACCGGCTGCTTTTATATAGCTATGCCTGTTCAACAAACCACAATCTATCTGCAAGGATTTCTGGGCATGAAACCATCAGTTATGGACACAGAAAGCAAGATGCAATGAGCAGTGTCCCCTACTCTGCACCCACTGCTGGGATGGATGGATGGACAAGGAGAGGCTGTAGGGACCAGGGGGACAAAAGGCTGCTTTAATAGTCCCTCATCCTCCTCTACAGCCTGGCCAAGCACTGCAGTAATGTTGGCAAAAAGAGTAGGAGAGGTTTTTGTAGCTATTCTGCAAAGGGGGGGAAAAAATAACAGCACAGAGCTCAGGTTTGTAAAGGCCAAAAGGAAAGAAAGAAAAGAACCACTGAAGAAAAGAAGTGCCCTCCTCCCCACCCACTAAAAACACGACGTTGCTCTCAGGTTTCATTTTCCTATTGTAAAGTCACTCCTGATATTTGCAGAACAAGCATTTTTAAGCTTTCTGTTCGTTGTGCTCTGGGCAGATGCTCTGAGCCCCCCCCCAGCAGATCAGAAACACATGGGAGGAACAAGGCATGGAGCCCACAAGGGTTTGGGTGAGCTGCACGACCCCTCGCTCAGATTTCATCACATTCAAGTGTCTGAAGCAGCAGCTGCATGTTTGGTCACCCACAAAAGCTGGCTCATACACATACACCCATGCACACAGATAGTCCTTAGTTATTACCCCAGAACATGATACTTGCCCAGAGCACTTCACCTCATGTAGTGCAGTGACAAGGATGCAGCTCCTTGCACAACACCTGCACTCTTCTCTAAACTCCCCTTTGAAGCCACAGTGTTTGCATCTGTGTTTTGCACAGCCGTGCTGCCTATTTAAACGTGTCTTTTCAAGCAGGACTTCTATAGGTGCAGCTGTTAAGCACTAACTCAAGCCAGCTCCTCCACTGGAGAAAAGCATCCAGATTCAGGTACTTTTGAAAGACTCTGACTTCTTAATGCCTTTGCCTCCACTCCTGACCCAAGGCACGCACCCTGCCAAAGCCTGTCACGAGCCTTGATTATTGGGATTTCCATTCCCTGCAGGAGATGCAAAGCCACAAGACCTGCCTGTGGTACCCACCAGGGCTCCAGTTTCAGCCCCAGCCATGCAGGAAGCCCACACTTGCAGTGGGTGAACACGAGATCCAAAGGGACCACAGGGCTGGAGAATGAAGAACTGCGGCCACCTACAAGGAGCAGCCTGCTGTGGCCTGGGAGCATCCACTGACACCCTCCTCTTGAGAAACCATTTCCAGATCTCCTGCAGTAACACCTTCCCCAAGGACAGCAAATGGGGCCGGAGCTGGAGCCCTTTGCTGGGACTGAGTCACCAGAGGTTCTCACAGCTGCCGGATGGAAACCCTGCAGTCAGGTCTAGCTAGACCATGCTACCAAGCAGGCCTGGCTGGAAGGAATAACTCCTCTGCTGGCTTCTCTCTGAGTGCTGGCTGGGCAAAGGTGTGCCTTCTAGCTCAGGGGAGAAGGGAAAGAGATAAAAAGCCTGACTCCAGAGAGCCCTTCCAAAGTGACTCAGTGTTCTTTGGCTGCTCCCAGTCTCCCATGGACATGGTAAATAGTCTGACTCGCCTTCCCCTCTCCGGTTTTGACTGCAAAGATAGGAAACCAGTTCTGGGAAGAGCTGGAATGAGAGAAAAGCAGGTTTAGACTCAGCACACAGGGCCAGCTTGGCAGGAGGACGTGGCACCCTTGCCCCATCTCCTGGGGAGTGTGTGGGATGTGAAGGTCAGACCCTGTGTAGGTCCTTTGCAGACCTGATCTGTGCATGCTCCTGGTGTGGGTTCCACTCGGGCAGAACCAGTGCTTGCACTCTGCCAGCAAACGGAGCTTGAACTGGGTTTATCCCTAACAAGGATCCTACCTAGAGGGAAGTATTTGGTTGTATGCATGAGAGGGAAGCACCTTCACCAAAGAAACAACCCAGCCTTCTGGCCACCTCTGTTATTACAACTACTAGCAGCTAAACACTCATCTCTCAGGAGCACCAGAAGCCACATGGAGGGTTATTAAATCTGAAGAGTTAAGCTAACACATGAGGAAGAATTCTCCTCTAATGCATTCATTAGGACAGCAGTGCATTTTTTGGCTGGTTTCCCCTGAAAGCAAGCCATGTGCGATCCCTGTGCAGCCACAGGTGCGTCCATCCATCCCAAGAACTCCTGAACCTCATAGAGCTGATTTCAATCACTTCTGACAGAGGAGAAAGGCTCAAGATAATTAAACTCCCATAAATGCCATGGAAACAGACAGCTTAGTAAGAGAAATGCATCGTGCAAGTTCACTGTCTGAGGGAGGCTATGCAGTGAGTTCACATATGGTGAGCTACAGCATGCACAATAAAAACACATCACTTTAATGTTCCTACTATAAGAAAAGTTAAAGCAACCACAAAACAAATTAGAAGGAACCCAGACTTGAATAATCTCAAGGCATCTCCGAGATCCCCAGTTCCCACAGTAACTGAAGAAGCACGAGCTGAAGCACCACAAAACAAGCAGTCCTGGTTGCCTTTCTGCCTGTACACAGAAAACACCCTCCTCTCAGTTTTCCAGACCCAAGAAGAATGGAGGAGAAACCCAAGTGTGGCCAGGTCCCAGGTAGCCAGCTCCCTGAGGAGCATCACGGACACAGCAGAGCCCAGAGGTCTGGCTGCTACCTGTCATCAGGGGATGGCCACGGTCAGGCTGTCCCTGCCACCCAGGCAACCCCTCAGATGAGCCTTTACTTAAGAACAGTGGCTTATCCATCTGCCCAGCAGACTTGTAATTGCCGCAGTCTCTCCAGCAAACACACTGGGATCAAACCCTTGGAGCTATTTTTTCCCTCTATGACCACACAGCAGCTTGTCACTCTGTGATTTCTGCTTCAAACTCCTCATTTGGTAACTTGAAATCAGCATTTACCTCATACTCCACACAAATTACAGTGCTGAGCCCTAAAAACAGAGGCCCCACAATCACCATGTACCCTGCTGTCACTGGTTTTGCATCTAACCCAAATACAACTTTTAGAGCATGGTCACTGTTAGGCTTCTTTGCCCCTCCCAGTTACAAATGCTTCTCCCAGGAATAGTGTATATCCATAGGATAGCTTTGAAAGGAATGCTTGAAAAACTGCCCCAGAATTGCACTGCTGAGCTCCCAGGTAATAGATGCTCCCACCATCTGTTCCCAATACTGATACCACCAACTGAGGGTGACCTCACAGCAACAGAATTCAAACCCAAAGCTATCAGACATAGATCCAGAACTTCAACACGGTTTTCTGTTCTCCTTTCAGTTGTCTGTTCCACAGAGTTTGCCAAGGAATGAGTGGAGCCCCACGGCACAAGCTTTTCAAGCAGCTCCTTCCAGTTGTTTTCCAATAGGAGCTGATTTGGCACAGGCCTATTCACACGGTGTGGTTTTGTTCCCTAATTGAAGCATCGAGTCAGATTATGCTGCTGAGCCCCTGCAAGCAGCATATCAGAAAATCTCTTGATGCTTGCTCAGAAAGTTTGCTTCCATGGATGTGCTTAAGCAGGACAAGTCAGGAGGCACCTGGGAATGGGCTTTGCAACTGTCACCTCCTCATGGTAAGCAGGGGAAGAAGCATCCTTGCAAGGATAAAGCTAGGGAACAGTGTGACAAGATGGTGTTGTCCCTGACAAACATCCCAAGGGCCCAGTATGCCAATGGGGCTCAGCCCCCACAACCAGCGATGTCAGACAGGCCGGGAAGGTACCAGAACCAAGCAGTGTTTGGCTCCGAATCAGTGGTTGCAGTGAAAGGCAATGAAGCATTTTCCCCTCCTCTGCACACACACCCTGTGTGCTGCTCCTGCAGCCTGCACCCACACCACCACCCTGCAGCAGGGTGCTAAGTGGAGCCCTGAGGCCAGGGTGGGGGGCATCCCACAGAGCTCACATGCAGCTCCATAGCCTGCACCTTGTGGGAGGCAGCTCCATAAAGGGAGGGGAGCATCAGCCTGACCTTCCCCTGTCCAACATGCAAATTCAAAGGAAGAAAAGCAAACAAAACAACAAACATGAAAGCCCAGCCCAGGCCTCTGAGAAATGAATAGGACAAGATGAATGGATGCCATTGTCTATCATGATCTGCCAGGCCTTGAACCAGCAGTTAATAAAGCTGAGCGGGACTGAGGAGAGGATGGAACAATGAGCAGTTTCTGCATGCAGAAGAGCACGGCTTTGCTGCAGCACCAGTGTCCTGCGCTCCATAGAACAGCCTCAAAAAAGCAATTTCCTCCATTTCCTCATTGCATTAATTAGGAATCCCTGGAATAAGCCCAAGTCCCCTTGACCTCCACTGCTCTTTGAGCACCAGGCAGCCCAGTTATCCTGCACCAGTGCTACCACTCTTCAGGTCCTGGTTGTCACCCCATTGCATCAGGGCCCAGTGCCCACAGCCCCATAGCCTGGCTCACATCTGAGGTTCTCCTCTGGGCAGTGCCATTTCATCCCAGCCCCATTCCTCACACGAAAGAGGAAATCACAGCGTTTTCCTTGGAGAGGAGACGCAGCCTGGGAGGAGCGTGCAATCTCCACGTAAACCCAAATTAGAGCCTGCAAGCCTGCCAAAAGCTGCCCAGCCTTTGCATTCCTTCTTGTGGTCATGCAGACCTCACCACACACTCAATGTCCCTACTTTCTTTACCATTTAGAGCTGCATTTCCCCCATCCAGCCTCATCTCCTGATGTCACCGCCTTACCAAGAGCTGATCGCACCCTTCCAAGTTTCCTCTCTCCCTCCAAATCAAATAATCACTAATAACAGAGCTAAGGGCTGACTTTTCCCTTATAGAAGTTGCTTTTCAATGACATATGTGTGAACCAGAAGGGATAGTTTAAAAACAGATTCTCCCTCATTACAAGCTGTGGCACAGCACAGCGCAGCGCTGCTCTTTTGTGTCTTCCCCTCTGCGTTGAGCGATGCCGATTCCTGGCTCCGGTTTCACGTTGATTTATTTCCCTTTCATCTATGGAAAGTTAGGAACGAGCTCAGCTTCTGCTGGCTGCGCCGCCCACACCAACAGGGATTCGCCAGCCTATTGTAAGGGGGACTCTCGCAGTGGAAAATATGTAGTAAAGCGAAGCTCTTGGCTGAAGTTACACAGCTGAAAAGGCGCTGCTGGAGCTGCGCTGAGCCACAGGGGAGGCAGTTGCTCAGTTTTTACTCAGCCCTGTGTAAACAGGGTCCTAGTGGCTGCCTGGGAGGTGTTGGTCCCACCGAGTCAGGAAGATCTGGGCTTTGTTCCCATCCTGCCTAGGATGGCGGTGGGGGATGCGAAGGGATATGGATGGTCTAGGGAAGGTGAAGTCTCAAGAGAGGCTTGAGGAGTCTTGGTACAGAAAAGGAGATGGTGGCAGGGAAGAAATCCAGTGCAAGGGCTCCATCAAACACCCAGCCATAACCACGGATGATGGCCAAACAACAGACAGCATTTCACAGCTCCATCAGACAATTCACACCACCGCTACAAGGGCGGGAGGAGCAGCCAGGGAGGCCCCACATTGCTGTTCTGTGGATTCCCCTTCCTTGCTCCCTAAGCACTTCCCAAACTCCAGCGTGAAACCCCAGGTGAGCTCTCAGACAGCTCCAAAGCCATGGCTCCTTTTGGAAAGCCTCAGCTTCCCCAGTCTGGGCTCACTTCCATCACTAAAGAGTGGCTCTTTGCTTCCAGCAGCACTTCAGGGCTTCCTGCTCCCACCCCACAACAGCTGGAGCTCCTTGGAGTATGCGGGTATCTAAAAGCCCCCCAACCCCTTGCTTTAACTCCATAGTTCTATTCCCCTCATAGCTGAACGCTGCTGGAAGCTGAGGTGCCCTTTCCTCAGCCCCATGGACAGGCTTCCCCCCCCAGCTGCTACAGCCCCAAGATCCACCCTGAGGTTCTGCCCTCAGCCCATCACACCGAGGTGGCTCAGGATCAAGGGGTTTGTGTGCACAGCGGCTTTTAATCATGACTTGGAATGTTTTCTGCCCCAGGAGGTAAATCCAGCATCCAGGTTTTATGGATTAAAGGGAATGGGGGGGGAAACGGACCTGGCTGCCAAAGCTATCTCAGGATGTAAGTGGGATTACAGGCCTGACCGTGGGGATTTCTGCTGACACATTCACAATTTAACTTAACACCAAATTTTGGTTGGGAAAGAATTTTCCTGCCTTTGGCTGGCGACAATCACCAAACCATGGAGCAAGACAAGGGCTGGGACCACCCCAGGAGGGAGCTTTCCTGGAGGCTCCTATGGCCGTTTCCCACCATCGCTGCAAATTTGGCCAGCGCTGCTCAGGAAGGAGCTGACGTTTGGGCCTAACACCTCTGGTCCATACACATTCTCCCTGGAAACTGGACCGTGTCCTGTGTCAATGCTCACACACCTCTCACCTCCATGCTCCAAAGTATTCGTGCACTTACATTTTAAAGCTGCGCAGTTGGCTCTTACATCCCTGCGAGAGAACCTCTCTGCAGCATCTCCCACCTCAAACTCAGCCTTCAGCCTCATGTTGAACACAACCCCCTGTGTAGCTCCCATAATTAAGCTAACCGGGCTCTTTGCTCCCCAGGAAGGGAGCTGGGTCTGTACATCCTATGGCCTGAGGAGCAGAGCTGAAGTTCAGCCCAGGAATGTGGTTAGCTGAACAGCAATCCCTGCGGAGCAGGAAGGGACGCGGTGTGAGCGGCATGGGCAGCAGCTCAGCATCACAGCTCAGGTTCTGGGATTCTGAGCAGCAAAGCAGGAAGAGGATAAACACAATTTGCAGATAACTTTGCTTCTGCCGGCATCAAAGGCTCAGGAAAGCCTCGCTGTGTTTGCAGACATTCCAGAGCAGAGAACACTGCACAAAAGTAATATTCACCATGAACTCTCTCATCTCCCCACACATTTCGCTTCAGTGGCCAAAGCACTGTTTGTTCAAGCAGACTTGACCTCCTGAACCACAGCCAGTGTGTGGCTACGTGTGGAGAACAATGAGCCCACGGTTAGAGACTTTTTTCCGTGTTCTTGGAGGACTAGCAAACACACACAGCAGCCCACAGACCCCATCCAATGCTCTGCACAACTCATTAGGAATACCCTCTTCCAGCCCCATCCCCAGGGTGATGTATTTATGTGCACATACACATTCGATCCCGCTCGGCTCTGTCGAAGCGAGTAGTACACCTGCACGCTGGGGATGTCTGGAGAGGGCCAGGATTTTCCTCTGGGCTTTGGCAAGCAGCCCAGACTGCCTCAAACCCGAAGTGAAATCAAATCACAAGGCCTCCCTCCCTCCCTCCCCATGTGTAAGGAACATGTGTTTCATTTGGTCATGCCTAAGTGACGAGGGAATGGGTTGAGCACAAAGTCAACTGGGAGGCTTCTAAGCTAGGATGGCCTCTTCTATGCTGGGTTCACTCTGTCCTCGCTGCAACAAGAGGCTACGTGCATAAACCCCTAGCTTAGAGAGAGGGCAGATTCAAGCCATGCCCTGTAAAAGCAGGGCAAAAGCAATAGAGAGCTAAAATCCATGGAAGCAAGGACACAAGCCCAACTCACTGCAGAGCTCAGTGCTCACCATCCTCTTCCTGCCCCACGAGTTTGGCTCAGCCAAGCCCATACTTGCTACAACAGTTTGCTGTAACAAATTGTGAGAACAAAATGGCCATCTACTGTTTATTTAGGAAGCTTCACATCTTTGCTTGGCACCA
>JBAFWW010037079.1:96908-108850 GCA_036873685.1 Agapornis canus
CTGATCCGTGTGTCACCTCCCACATGGAACAACATTCCCAAAGTAGCAGGGAAGGGGAAACATGCACGGATTTGGGCCGGTGGCACACTATTGCTCACTGCCCTCAACAACCCCTTTCCCACACTGCATAGGGATGCTGCCAATAAAGTTCAGCTGGAAACTTCTCCCCAGCAGCATGAGTACTTGGCTTTTCCCCCATGCTCAAGCTGAGGACAATCATCTTCCCCTAACGTGTCCATTTGGTCTGCTCTTCAGGGCCTTCCCAACATGCTCAGGCTCCCCTTGCACTGCCCTTCCTGCTCCTGAAGCCCTGTCCTGCTGCCTGCAGACACCCATGTCCACGAGGCCGCTTTAAAGCTTGGCACTGTCATGGAGGAGGAGCGGGTTTCCAGCATTACATCACCCTGCCGGGACTCAGCACTCAGCCTCCTGCACCTCAGAGTTTCCATGCAAGAAACCAAGCCCCCTCCTCCCACTGTTCAAGGGGGGAAGCAAACTACCAAGGAAGCCATCAGCTGCGAGAGTAATGACACCAGAGCTAAGAGCATCCATCATGTGTAATGAGCCTGCTTGGGCTGCTGCCTGCCAGCATTTAACTGCAAAGCTCTGCCAGGTGAGTGTCAGGAACAAGCAGACAAAGCTCTATCCCTCAAACCCCATAATTCCTGTGGTGATGGAAATGGTTCGAGGGATAAGCTTTGCGTTCCAGAGACCGCTCCGCTTTCCTTGCTAGCAATTTTAACTGATTACCCCACTCTGCAGGAGGTATCCCACAGCAGGGAAAGCTGTGCAACAGCCCGCCTGTCCTCTCCATGCTGTAGCCCAGAGCAGCAGTGATGGAAAGCCCTGAAGGTATCCCTTAGCATCCCTCCCCACTGGCAGCTCCCACCCAGCATCTTTGTCCACGTCCTCCAGATGGCAAAAGCTCATTCAAACCAATTATCCTGCAGGAGTCTCCCAAAGCAAGGCAACCATCAGGCTCCAAACTGCCTGTTTGAGTCATGGCACATCCCTGCTCTTGTGACCACAGGCAGGGAAGACTGTACTTCCTCAACCATGTCTTTCACCAGCCATTCAGGGGGTTAATCCTGGATTTTGATGGCTGATCAGTGGATGTCTTTTCCCATCTGAAGCACTGATTAAAAAGCCCTTATAATGACATTGAAAGGGCTGATGTTTAACTTGGCCATATCAGAAGATAAACGATGCACTGCTTAACTTAAACATCAATAAAAGCTCTTTCTGGTCTGTTGGAACAGTAAAGCACATCTCTCCACACACTGTACACCATCAGAGGCCTGAAGGCATTTGATAGCAGAAAACGGCAGTAATTATCCACACATGCCAATGCAGAGTTTCTTTTCCAATTTATGAAATGGAATTTACCACTAAACCAAAAAAAACCCCAAAACCCCTAAAATCAAAACAGTCAGAAACTATTGAATATGTGTATTTTGTAATCATGACTAATAAGGCTACATCATTACAGGCAACCCTGACCCAGCCACAACGCTTGACTGCAGTCCAGATGGCTCAACTGCCAATTACCCAGCAAACCTAAATGAAAACCAAGAGTTTGAGCAAAGTGTATGCAAACAACCCATCTGAGGCCTGAACCCAGCCTCCCACTTGCCTTGCTGGCACCTGGCAGCTCCAGGTCAGATGAAACAGCATCAGCTCAGGCTTGAAACCACATCACCTGAAGCACAGATGAACCTTCACAAGCTGGTTTGCAGTTCTCACTCTGGATGTGGTCCTGCCCCTCCCTCGGCACAGACACTGCTGAAACCAGCCCATGTCCCTGGGCACCTGTGTAAGATGATGCTGTGTGCAGGGCTTTGCCAGCTGAAGCTGAATATCACATTTGGGTTTTGATTAGACTGACTGCACTGCCTGGACTCTGGCACAGAACCCTCACAATTAATTGCAAACCCATCCAGAGTTATAATCTTCAGTAATTGGAGGCATTTTCTAGGCAGCACTGCTCTTCTGGAAGAGCCTCGTTCTGTGATTTAATCCATATGTCTCCAATGCACCATTTTGCTTAAGAGAATCCCTTTGAAAAAACAAAAGCAGAAGAAATGACGAGAAAACCAGCAAGTAAATGGAGAATTATTGGGAGACTGGGGAAAGCTGCAGACATCTTCAATAACGAGCCCTCCTGCTGGCTCAGGACACTTGAGTTTCCATCACCTCACACTATGGTATATGCTGGTGGTGTAAAACATCCACTCTTTGCACTCCCTTAAAGTCTCTACAGCAAAAGAGGTGAAATCAGATTTGGCAGGGCCAGGAGGGCCAGCAGCCAGCCCTGAACTGGCTTCTTCCAGCAGGCTGCAAGGCAGGAAGACCACAGAGCATGCATCTGCAGCGCATCTCGATGGAGACATTCACATTAGCAAGGAGCCTTAATTATGAAAAGTGCTTTTTGAAGGGTAACAAGAGCTGGATAAGCAGGAGCTCTGCCTGCTCCTCCAAACAGGAACAGCAGAGAGCTGTGCCAAGGCAAGCTAGGGTCTGGCTGGGAATGAGATACAGATTCAGACCTGAGGCTCCTGCAGCACATTTGCCCTCATGAGCTGAGTTACCATCAATCTGTCTTCCCCCAAAGCCCACTGCGCTGCCAGCATCACTATCACTGCCCTCCTGCAGTAGGATAGAGGCTGTTTGACATGTTAACAGCAAACCTGCAAGAGGAAGCTCCTAAATTTCTCATCCTTAAACACTAAAACAATACTGTTAAGATATACACATACACAGAGGAACCTGTTTTAGTTCGTACACCTTTTGCTAAGGCAAAAAAGAGACGAGTTTTTAACCTCAGAGGAAAACAACACAGAGAAACTTTAATAAGAGCACTTTCCAGAGCTGGAAACGCTACAGCCAAGAGCATGGGAAGGGAGGGAGAAACCCCTGATGGTGAAATGAAATCTGGGACTATCAACCCCAGTGATAATTGGTTTTTAAGTGTAAACAAGGCAGAAGATGAAAAGAAAGTTGGCATTTCAACCCGAGAGCAACACAGCACCTGAACAGCCCCAATGTCTCTGCTGAGAGCACTGTAGCATCTATTCTGCTTTGTCTTGTTGCGCCTTGAAACACTGAGCAGCCCTAAGAGCACCTCTGGCACCTTGCCTGGGCTTTCTGGCTCACCTCAGCACAAATCTCTTTCCCTTCAGTCCCGATGTCTTGATTTCACCAGTGGTCTTCAAGCACACAAAGGAGGAGAGAAAACGAAAAGCACCATCCTTTCAGCACCATCCAGATCCCAGCCGCGCAACGGATCTCACCCCGGGATGAGCTGACAGCAAACCCACGGTCAGCCCCTCATGTTCCAACTGCATTGGCAGAGCTGTGTCTGCAGATGCCCTCAACCCTCGCATTCTGCACCTTGTTTGGCAGGATCAGAGGAACACTCCTGGTTTTACAGTACTGACCAGACCAATGAGACACCGCTGTGGTACCCAGGTAGACAAAGGAGACCAGAGGAGTAAAAGACATAAACCATAAAAAGCAATATACACATGCACTGAGCTTTTCCACTTAGGGTAAGAACAACTTCATCTACCCCAGACACTACTGCTAACCAGTATTATTTCCAGAGGGCCAAAACACCAGGTTCCTTGTGGAACAACCATGCCAAATCTTACACAGATGCACCCAAAATCATTGACATCGGATGGACCCACTTGTTGCCAGGGTATTGTCATCAGCTTTACAAACACCAATGTCCACACCAGCACCACTATCAACCCTAGCTCTGCCAGGTGCTGTGCAGTGCTTTTAGCAGCACAGCAGCCTCACACAATAGTCTCTTCCCAACAGATCAGAGAACAAAATGGGTATCATAGATCAGGTGTGAAGTGCAGGTCCACAGAACAATGCCGAGCAGCAGAGAAGAGCTGAGCCATGCACTACTGCAGAATCCCAACTTCTTCCTATGGGATTACATGAGATGCTTCAAAACACCACAGCAAAGGGGTTAAGTTCACCTCATCCAGCCCCAGGACAGTAAATTTACCTGCCACAGACGCTGTGCAGCACTTCCCATGCACAGAGCTCTTCCAGCTGCGGGTTATGTGATTTCTGTTCCCTGCTGTAATCCAGCCACTGCTGGGACTGAAGCGCAGCTCCAGCGACCTTCCTGAGCCAGGCCCTGAACTTTGCTTCAACCCACATCTGCTAAAGCAGTCCAAGAGCCTCAGCCCGGAGCCAGCTGAGCTGCTTTTCCATCAGACCACCTCGGCAAGGGGCAGGTTGGAAAAGCCAACCCAGGGGAGGTGCTGTCCGTGTCGATGTTCAGATGGATAAAGCTGTACACTGCTATGGCTAAACACAAACTGTGCCAGACCCTGGGAAGGGGAGGGAGAGAGACGGTATCGGAGCCAGACGGCTTGCCCTGAGAGAAGGAGGAAAGTGCTGTCCCCTGAACCCACAACAATTACACACGGAGCAGAAGCTCCTTGGCACGAGCATCTTCCAAGGATGCTCTCAAGTCAAAGGCCACGAAGCACCCAAATAGCCCACAGCCAGGTTTGATAGCTACAACGTGCAGCAGAGGTGTACATGTAACGGCCAAGTAAACCTTGAACAGGGCAAAGCTTTGGCCTTACAGGGGCTCAGCTCAATCAGCTCTCACCTCACCACAGGCTCCCAGGGATCCATCAGTCCAAGCAAAGGCTTGGACAATACCCTGCTGCCAGAGAAGGACTCACACTTCAGTTAGTTATCCCCACAAGGACTGGTGGGATCCTGCATAGGAAAGTGATTCCTGCAGGATATCACAGGCATGGAGCAGGCAGCTCCTGCAGGGCATCACTGCCGAGCGGGGCCACATCACCAGGATGGCTTGGAAGATGTCCCTGGGTTTCAGGCAGAGGATGCTTTGCTTTCTGGACAAGGGATTTACCCAAACTTCCTCCTCTCTGCTCCCACACCACGAGACTGTGCTAGGCCATGGTGTAAAAAACAAACACACCCAGAGAACCAGCTAAAGCCTCTAAAACCAGGATCATTCACATCCGACCTCCTCCTGTGCTGCTGGAGCCACAGGAGCGCTGCTTGCCGCAGCCTGCAAGCGGAGAGCAAGCGTTTATCCTGCACCACCATGGGCTGCTTCTTCCCCCTTTCGCTCTGGCTGCAGAAAGCCCTTTGCAGCCTCACAACAGCATCCCCTCAGTCCCAGCTTGAAGCCACCACCGCTTCACAACCCCGGTGTGAGAGCCTGTCCTGGGCTTGTGTTTCGAACAGCAGCTCAGCACAAACCCCACTCGTGTTCCCTGGGCTCCAGGCTGGGCCCCTCTCAAACCTCGCAGCTGTACAGAGACCCACGCAGCCCCAGCCGAGTGCTTGGTAATGGGAGGAAGCCGTTTCCCCACTGCTGGAGAAGCATTCTGGAGCTCCTCACACCTTCCCCAGCGGGCTGGCTCCTGCTGCAGTGTGAGGAAGTCCCCACCTGGGTGCTCAATGGGCAGACACAGCAGAGCTGCTCCTCCTGCAGCCCCAGCTGGACCTGGAGCTTCAGGAGTCGCAGCCTCCAAACCAAGGTGTGTTTTGGGGTTCCTGGACTCCAGTCCTGACCCCAGGAGATGAATACCCACGACTTCCAACCCCGCTGCCCCATGCAGCCCTGCCCAGCCCTGCCTTCCACCCCGCTCCCAGCACACTGGGCTATGCTAACTTGCAGCAAACGGGACAAACAGAAGAACCACCCAAATCCACGGGTGCGGGAAGCCCTGGGGAGCACTGCCTTAGCCGAGGGTTGCAGAGCAGTTGCCACCAGCACAAGCAGCAGCCTCATTTCATCATTCTGTGCTCAGCCCAGAAATGGTCGGCTTTCCAGGAATACATCACTGGCCAGTGAACACCCATTTCCCATTGTTCCGAGCCATGATTTTCCCTACACAGTTTCTGCTTAGGCTTGCAGAAAGAAAGGAGGGACCAAAGGAAATTAAGTTGCTGAGTTATGAAGGAAATTAGGTTATAGTCCACTGCCTTCATGGGACCTATTCATTACATCTAGTTTAAAGCTGCTGGTGTCTTGATTAGTGCTTGGATGCACTGAAAACCCTTTTTGTCTGGCGAGAGTGACAAAGGAAGAAAGGACAGACCCCAGGACTAGAGAGGGAGGTTACACACACGCTGTGTAGTACCAGAACACTGCTGTAGGACAGAGAAAATACTTGCTAATTGTCCACTTCGCTGAGGCCAGCCCCACATGGGAAGGGCTGATGAGTGCTGGAAGAGCACTGACACCCATCACTGTGCATTCCCTGGCCTGGCAGAGGAATCAGCAGCCCAAAATGCAGGTAAGCTCTAAAACCCACCTGGGAACACCCCAAACCTCAGGGGCACTCCACTTAAAACACAGCATCCAGTGCAACCATTGACATTATTGGCCGAAGGTCCAACCTTTGCAACAGACACTCCACTGCCCATTAGAACCAGCTCTCGCTTCCCAGATGTTCCAGGGAATATCTGTTAATTGAATACAATTTAGAGCTCCAGCTCTAACTCTGTAACTGGGATTCTGGCAGCACCCTTCAGTCTACGCGTTCTTGCTCTGTTTACAGCAGACCAGCTCCCAGATGTTGGCAATGTTAAATAGACTGGAACTTTCCTCCTGAGTGACAGCAAAATGCAGACAAGAGCTGGCTTGGCTTCAGCTCCAATTATCCAGTGCTAGGAGATGCGCCCCATCCCTTTGCTGGGTTGGGGAGGCCCGGGAGATACAGCGCTTCCTCCACACAAATGCAATAAAACCAAGGAGATAGAGATCAATAGGTCTTAGTTTACACTCCAGTGCACTGGCACTGATTTCAGGGAAGAAATCCTAGCTTGCAAGAAAGATCAGAAACGAGATTCTCATACACATGAAAGGCTCACAAGCGCAGCAGAGCACTGAAGTCGAGATTGCTGGTGAAATGCATCTATTAAACTAGTTGCTGAACTATAGGAAGAACTTCTGCCATATGTACCTTGGCTATAAATAATCCTCTATCTCTTTGCTTAAATGAGAGGAGCTCATGGCTAACATTCTGCCCATCACGATGCTGGCTTGATTTCTGAAGGCAGTCGCTGTGTGGGAGGTGACAGAGCTGCCAGGCAAGCTGATGAGGAGAGACCCCCGATGCCATGGTGCAGGAAACCAAGAACTGATGGACAAAGCATGTGAAAAGAGCAAATTCCCCAGCCCTGGGGTGAACTGTGACTTGCAAAGGAGCTGCTTTCCCCAGCCTCCATTTACCACCCTGCAACTCTGCCTAAAGCCTAACAGGGATGAAGGAAAACTTTCCCATGCCGAGTGAGCTGAAGAGCTAGAGACACAAAATCCCAGTGCAGGGGCTAGTCTGAGCCCCAACAAGGGGATGAAGAGCAAAGGCGCTCACTCCATCTGGCCCACCGTCTGCACCATTACTACAGAAAGAACTTCCCTAGCTGAAACAAAAGCTTACAAGGATAAAAATGACATACAACAGTGTTCCATAATGCAAAGCCACAATACAAGTTCCAAAACCGAGCGGCAAATACCCCATCTACCAGACTCCAGCTCATCGCCTCTGTGGAACATCTCCAGAGCTGTCCATCATCATGACTTACCTCAAAGACTTCCTCATCCAATATCCTTGTTCCAAATACAATGATGCCATTGACATCGATGATGGGATGGTCACTTCGGTCCAAGAACTTGGTTATCTTCTTTTTACAGTCCAAAATCAAGGTGACGTTTTTCTTCTGCACACTGATAGCTACTCTGTGCCACCTGGAAGAACAGCC
Source organism: Agapornis canus (assembly GCA_036873685.1). Lineage (NCBI taxonomy): Eukaryota > Metazoa > Chordata > Aves > Psittaciformes > Psittacidae > Agapornis > Agapornis canus. The sequence continues at coordinate 104,685 of JBAFWW010037079.1, forward strand.
CCCAGATGCGTTAAACAGGGCCCTGGGCTTTTAGAACAAGCTAGCAATTGTATAACAATGAGGCTTTCATGAACTGGTGTCCTGCAAATCTTCACACCAGCCACCATCTGCAACCACATGAAAACCATCCTGGGGAGACCCTAAAGATTGCACTTGAAACAGAGGCTGACTGACAGATGATGCCATTCACTTCTCACCCCTCCAGAACAGGTAGGAGCACACCAGTTGTGGCTTCAGAAAGAGGCAGAGGGGAAAAGCCCACCACCAACTCCCTGGCTATTCCCCTTTTCCACCCTCCTCACATCCTGCAAAAGACTCAATCGGATTTTCCAAGACAAGCTGATTTCTTCGGGCTCTTTGCAACAGAAGTCACTGTTCCTGCCCCCATAAGGGCCAGACAATTTGCACTGAGTGGTGTTGCTCACCTTACAGGTGCAGTGTTTATTCACCAAAGGGCAAGGCCCAAGATCAGGACACTTGGCAGTAGTCAGAGGTGCAGATACACATTTAAGCATACACGACTCCCAGCGTACACAACGTTCAACATGCTGGTATTCACACAAACAATGTACTTTTTCCTTTGTGCACAAAGTTTCACTTACTTGCCATCTGCTAGGTTAATGCCTCTAAAGAGAGGATAGTCTTCTGGGCCTGGCTTTCCTGTATGGTCTTCATACAGGAATACAGGAGATCTACCCAACTCCACACCAATTTGCTGGATCCCTTGCTCATTGTAAATTGAGATCAAGAAGGACTGACCTCCTTTCTTCGCTTTTACAGTGGTTAGAATGGAGAAGTCCTCTGGGAATGGGGAAGCTGGAGTGGAAAAGCAAAGAGGTTAGTCAGGTTTCTTTGAAGATTAAACCTTACCGAAGCAGTCCTGTGCCTAACAACCCCTGGGGACACCTCTGGTTCAGCCTTCCAGATGTGTGCAGATCAGCAGCCCGATTGTCAGTTGTCAGGTGAAGATCAGGCTTCCCCCCAAAGCCGATTGGGATAAAGGATTTGGATGGGCTGCACCCCAAAGTAGATTGCCCCAGCAAAACCAGTGTAGAGCAGAGCTCCCCAAAGGTTACCTGCTCTAATGGCACATTAAAAAGCCAAGCACAGAACTGAGCATCCCTGAGCATCATTCATTTATGATCAGAAAGCCATTTTCCAGCCCTTGTTGCAATCTGTCCCAGAGCCAAAAGCCACCCTACGTTTGAACTTGCAAGCAAAGGATGGCAAGGGATCTGCTGGTTTGGGAAGAGACCATAGTGCTGGGGAAACAGGGACTCTAAAAACCCTGCTGGTTTAAATGCATGCTATCTGCACCTAACCCTTCCTTAGCATGTTCTAGAGCTTTTTAGGAACTTTGTTCCACATATCATGAGGTCCCCAAATTAACTGAAGATGTCAGAGGGACAGAGGAAATGAAGCTGCCCGGTGCCAGTTCAGCACACACAACATTGAAGGGGTTTATTTAAGGGAGCAGGGAAGTTGCATCAGGTTGTGTCTGCTCCAGATGAGAACAGTGTCTGCGGCTTCGGCTTTCAGGACTGGGGCAGACAAAGCTCTGCAAGCAGCAATAAACCTGGCAGTGAGCAGGGGACACCGATTTGTCTGCATGTTAAAAAGCATTCAACATTTCCTAGCTCTCTCTGCGCTCAGGAGAGCCACCCTGTCTGATCTCAGGCAATTCCTGTCTGGTTTTGCAAGGTTTGGAAGCTTAAAGGACAGAGCAAGCACTGTCAGCACAGAGCAGATGCTCTGCACAGGAGGGGTCAGTCCACAAACACTAGACCAATGCATGTCAGCTTTCGAGTCACAGATCACACCCTGGGCTGGACACACCTCCCCTGCTTGGGATTTCTCTGCCATTCAGACTGGGAAGATGAGCCTGAACTGAACATCCTGGATGCACATCCCAAACAGGACATCTTACAAACACCAGGAGTAGTAAAGGGGATTTCTTGCTCAAATGACCACTGAAGAAGAGCCCTACAGGGCATAGCCTGCTCAGATGCTGCATTTCAGCAGTGTGAGACTTGCAGGGGATCTTTTCTTTAAGGTCCAGGCTTTCAGAAACAAGGCTGGCATTGTACCCCGGGTATCTGCTTGAGAAATCTTAAACCCTGGCAGGGTAAAGTGGGGCAGCCGGGCCACAGGCACCAAGTGTGGCAGCCCCAGCAAGCAGGGACAGGAACACCACAACCCATCAGCTCTAAACTGCAGCCACGTAAACCACAACTGTCAAGCTCCGTGCCCTTAGGCTTCAAATCGATTTCCTGCACCCCTGCAGGCCTTTTTTGGGTAGTTCCCCAGGGCTGCGTAAGGGATTTTGACCCAGGGAGGGGAGCAGGACCATGGGACTGTTGAGCACAGCAAACCAGCAAGTTCAAGCATGAGCTTAACCTCTCCTCTTCTGCCTGGGATTTGCTTTAACTTCTATGAACAGTGTTTTAAATGCACCTGCCTGCCTGGCACAGGGAGCATCAAACCCAGCACTGCTCCCAACAGCTTGTGCAAACAGAGGACACAGAGGGGGAGAGCTGAGCATACCTACAGAGACACACACTGCTTGCACCAAGTTAACATCCCTCACCTTAGTTGAACAACATTTGGAAAAAAGCATAAGGCAGTGTTCTGAATGGAAGACTCAGAGCCAGTAATCAAATGCCATGATTATAGCCTGATTTCCCCTTAGGACACAGACCGAGATGTTTGGCAAATGCAGGCATCCTATTATCCTGCCTCCCATAGGAACCACTGAGCTTTATCTCCCTCCTGCTGTACACAAATCCTCCTGTAGAGCTGAATCAAGACCATACGCCTTCCTGGTTCCAATTACAGGCTACAGTTTTGGGCCTTTTATGCAAAATAGTTCATGTCCAAAATGTCATTAGGAAGCCACAATGGTACCTTCAGCCTGGACTAGCTGCCAACTCATTAAACAGCCGCTTTTAATGGGTTTTTTCATTATTAAGATGTCTCCATGGCAATGCGAGTTTTTCAACCCAAATAACCATAATGGATGAATTATAGCTGACATTACTCTGTACTGCTCTGCTGTCCTGGCAAAACAACAATGGTTTCACTGTCACAGCTAGAAGTGACCCAGGCTATTGAATGATGTATGGAAACACAGCTACACCGGCAGCAATATTAATAAATGCATCATAATAAATATACAAAGCACTATTAAGTACTAATAAATACAGAGCAATAAATACAAGAGGATTTGGGTCAATTGATGAAGACAATGGAGACAACCCCTCAACACTGGGTCTGTGATTAAGCCCCTATCTTCAATCCATTTCTTCAAACGAGCTCATGTTGAGGGATGCTGTACATCCATCCCATTACTCAACAGCACTGCTCCAATGTTGACTTCAGCTCAGCATCACTTTCTTACCCTGTGGCCAAGCCCTTTCACATTCACCACATGCAACCGCCTGCAAGGCAGTGAAGGGTTAAGACCCCAGTTCTGCAGATGGAGCCCTGGGAAGAGCTGAGGAGGTGCAGGGTGGGTACAGATCAATCAGCCCATCAATGCTGTGGGCTTCACTTGAGTACATTGCGCCCCTGGTACACCCCAATATGCAGCCCAGCAGAGCCACTGAGCTGCTGCTATCCTGAGCATCAGGACCAGCAACTAAAGGCTTCTGCACTATCTCACATTCATCAGGATAGGGACAGAGAGGAGCGTCTTAACCCAGACCCTGCAGGTGTAGCCAAACACAGCCTGAAATAACAAGCCCTGCTGCTGAGCTGGGAAGGAAGAAAAGCTTTAGCTGCTGAATAGCAACAAGTCAGCAAAAGCAAGGAGCTGCACCAGTTCCCAACACAAGCACAAAGCAGATCTGTTGTGGAGATGGTGTCATTCCCAGAGCCACTCTTCAAAGGGAAACAGCTCTTCAAGGGTGCCACCAACTTCTGGCCTTTTCCTTCATCTGCGCAGACTCAGCTTCAGAATGACTTGCTTTCCTCAGAGAGAGCTGCTCGAGCTACTCTAGAGGGGTTTGAGCTCTTAAACATACACATATGCAGACACCCACAGAAGTGCGGAGGATACAGAGCTTGCTTGAAGAATGCAAATGACATTCTGCTGTTTGCCACTGAAAACTTTGCCTTTCTTGCCTCTGCTTTTGCTGGGAAGCAGAACTTGAGGGAGCGAGGACAAG
>JBAFWW010037079.1:108860-137596 GCA_036873685.1 Agapornis canus
CATCGCAGCAGGATTCCTCACTCCTGTGAGCTTCTAAAAGCAGATCAACCTTTACATGCACCTTGCTTTGCCGGCTGTGGCAGCAGAACGCAAAGCCCATCAAACTGCCACCTTGGAAAAGCACCAGCTTCTAATGAGCACAAACCATCACGTGCAGCGTGCATTTGCCTCGGGTGCTCTATAAACCGTCTGTTAATAGGAAATCACTAAACCCACATTCCCCTGGTATGCTGCACTGCAATTACTTTATCATCTTTATCTCCTCTCGCATTCATTTGGTGGTGTGAGCTGAAGTCACACCTAGTTATGGAGATGCACTGAGCAAACATCTGTTCATCTGATGGAAAACACTGGGGGTTCTTCACGCTTCCCATTTCCTTCCCAAGCAGCAGAGAAGACTCAATGACTTTGGAAGCCTCCAGAGAGGGACAAAGCTGCTTCCATCACCCCATGGTTGTCCAGATGATTAAATGACTGAGAATTTGCTTGCTGACACAAGGAAACACCATCCAGATCTTCTAACCCAAAGATGACAGCAGATGCAGAACCAAGAACTCAACGAGGACATGTAATTAAGGTGGGACAACAGCAAGACAACCTCCTATGATGCCAAGTTCTCTCCTGTTACTGTGCTTCAGTTCAGCACGTTGTCTTGTTCTGTTAACTCCTGCCATAACTGCTGCCATCCAGTCTCCTTACTACATTAACCAGAATACTCCATCCTTGTCTTTATTTCCTGGGATCACCACTGTTTGCTAGTGGTGATCAGGCAAGATTTCACAGTGGCATTGACAACTATTGGAAAGCTCTCAAATCCACTACAGTTCTATATTCCAAACTGGAACTATTTTCTTCAAGCACTTCTGAAGCAGAAGATGCCAGTCAGGCCAAAACTTCAAGCCCTTCCAGGTATATGGAAAGAAAGTACATCAAAGTGCTTAGACATGCACTGGCCAGGTTGAGTTGATCTTGCCTTGGGACAGATGGATGAATGCAGGGGCTCCTGCAGGGCTCCTGAATGAATGTTCATCCCTGGGATGAACACTCCACACATCTATAGGCACAATCCTCTGGGACATGAAGGCAGAACCCAGCTGAGGGGTGCAGTTGAGCACAGGATGGTATTATCTATAGTCAGAAAGCACTGTCCTGCCCCAGGCAGCAACAAAGACAAATCCAGGGTCTGTTCTGCACTTCTGCAGAAGGGCTTTAGGCAAAGCCAAGCAGCTCCTTTGCTAAGGGTTAACCATGCCATGGAGGGTTACCAGCCCACAGCACAGGCACAGATGCTCTCATCCCATATGCAAGACACAGGGTATGTTCCTGCTCACCACAGGTTAAACATAATTCACCTGCTTATTGTCACAGCAGGGTAATAATGAAGTCTGAAAACAACCTTAATGGTAACAGATGCAATGAAGGAAACACAGCGCATCAGTGGTCCAGCCTCAGCATCCTCAGTCAGGCCACTGACAGGCTGGCTCTAACAGATACAACATGCTCATTAAAAGTGGTGGCACAGCACATTACCAGGGATCTAGCTAATGCATTTTTATCATTAATTCTCTCACAAACACCAAAGGAGGATGTGTGTGTGTGTCTGCTTTGCTTAAGTCAGCACTGCTTCACAGAGCAGTTATATCCAGCATCTTTCTGCCTCATTGCTAAACCTTCCTCAGCAAAGGCACTTTCCTCAGACCTACAAAGTCCTACAAACCATGCCTACACCCAGCATCCCTGCACTCCCCCATGTAAAACAGGGATGCAGCAGTGGTCCTTATGGCACCTGTAAAGTATATGTTCAAGACTGAAGCTTCTGGGCAGTAAGTAGCTTGGGTCTATAATGTATCCAGTCTTCTTACAAGCACATTTTACTCTGCAGCAATGACTGTCCATTGGGCTGAAAAATTAAACCTCGGTGCATCCTCAGTGACAAATGAAGCAGCAGCAGCAGCAGCAGCCCACACACTCTTCAATGGCTTTGAGAACTTCTGCATCTTAGTGGCTTTCCCCAACGAGCCTCCCATTTCTTCAGACTTCTTTCCTTGGGACATCTGTTCTCATGGGGCAGTCGGGTTTTTACATGGTGATTATTTATGCTGTGAGACACCGCAGCCACAGAGCAAGACCCCACTGTGCTTGGCACGCCACAAACACGATGCAGCCTGCGCTCCTTTGCATCTTCCAAGTCTCTCTCCTCAGCTGGACATCACAGTGATAATGACAGTCGAAGCTTTCTAGCATGGGAAGAACAGATGTAGGCACTGGCCACATCTGCCGTGAAGCCCATCACCACGTGCGAGTGCAAGGATAAAAGAACCACTTACTGGGGTGTTATTTGATGGCTGAATGCAGCCCCTGAAACAGTGGAATCGCTCCCTGCCAAGGGATTATCCAAGCGCGCTTGGAAAGTGAAGGAATCGTGCAGTGCCCTGAATGTGCCTGCAGAATCTGAGAAAAGCATCAGCTATTTCCATATGACAGATAAAAAGCTGTGGACTCACCAGGATACAGCTGCTTTGTCGGTGCACTGAGCTGAGCATCTTTTGTTACTCTGTAAGCAACATCTGCTTCTTTTGAAGATCTTCTGCTTGTGCAAAACCCTGTTGTTTTTGTTATACCATCAGGTAAATTATGAAAATCTAATACCTTCAAGAGGTCTGCAGGTTCAGCTGTAAAAAGAGAAGGAGAAAACAAGAATTAGCAAGCAAGAGGAGTGGCACTTGTTCAGATCCAAATTGGTATTAGTCAGCATCACACAAATCAATCATCACAGTTCTAAAAACAGATGAAGTATGGTTTTAATACATCTGTAAATACATTGCTAATACCAGCTTCAAAGCCAGGACACTGTGCTGCTGGTCAGAGATGCTAATTCAGTGCAGAGAGGAGCAACCGTCTGCACTAGGGCAGAAGGGAAAGCAGACTGTCAGCTACAGAAGTGAAATTTGTGGGATGTCTTCAATCTCCATCATTCAAGTACATCCTGGAGATTAAGCATTAAGCAGGAAATTCAAGATCTTAGAGAAAGGCTTTAAATCAGAAGTTACCCTCATACTGATGCAAACATTCCCATTCCTTTATCTTAAGCTGGTTGATCCAAAAAGCTGTTCTGAAGCAAACACCTGAGCCAGCTTCCCTGGAGGGTTACCCACACCAAAGACCACACAAAACAACCACGCATCAGCTCACACTGGCTGGGGTAACAGGTCAACCACAAGCCATGCCTCAGGGTATGTTATGGCAGAGCAGGATCCCAGCGTGGTGCTCTGACGCTGATGGCTGGTCCTGCTGCCTATGGGCTCGCCCAGAGCCTCACAGCATTGGAGCACAGCATCTAACCCTGCCAGGGTGAGACAAGGCAACACAAGGCAGGGATGCAGCTCATGGAATGATCACAAATAGCCCAATTGCATTCAGAGAGGTGTGTGGCATTACTGCTGCTGCAAAAAGGACACATCTCCAACTGCAGGAAAGATGGAGAGGATTTGCAAGGGATGTGCCATATGCAACTGGCTTCATGCATGGCGAAGGGCTACAGCATGGCCATCAGCACTGAACACAAACACCCCAGGCAATGGAAAGAAAGAGCATGACCAGGTCTTTTACAATATGCAAAGTTCTGGTTACCAAGAAGATCAGCCTAATATTTGCATGGAAAATCCATGTACATTGTTCGGCAGTGCTTAAAAGTTTCCACAATCCTGAGAAGCTGGGCTCTCCACGAGAGATTACAAACATATGGCAGATCCAAGGCAATGCTGCAGATAAACCAGCTGAGAGCCTGGCCTGAGCAGCACACAGCTGTGCTGCTGCCTCATCTCTCATTCCTGTTAGTATATGGATGACACACATTTGTTTAAGCTGTCCTTGACACTTGGATCTTCCCACTGCCTTCAATCATGTTTCATTTCACACAGGAATATCCACATACATAGAGCCCAAGCTGCATTTGAACAACTAAAATTACAACCAAGCTCCAGCTCTGCTTCCAGTTACCTCCCTGTGCTCCAAGAGATTCAAATGAGCCAGCTCCTAAACTGCCTAAAACACGGATTTAGGGAGGAGAGGGGAAAAAGGCAAAGGCAAGGGGGAGGGGATGCAAATTCCAGACTCCTGACATCAGCCTGGTCCCCACGCAGGGTGCAGGGGTTTGGTCCTCGCTCACAGCACTGGCCATAAACCAGAGCATGGCCACGCTGGGGCCGGCGCTGGGCAGGAACAGAAATGTCTGCAGAGGAAACCATCGGCCAAAAGCTTGGCTGCTGCTGGGACAGAACCTGTGTGAGCATCATCTCCTGTGGCAAAGGAGCGCTGGCAGCCAGCACGGACACTTATGGGCATCTCATAGGGGAGAAGCGTACAGTGCTGGATGAGTTAAGTGCTGCTCCTCATTGTGATCACCTTATAGCTAAAGCTGTGCAGTGCACTGACAGGAAGGAGCTTGACGTGAAAACAGATTTCAGCAGCTCTATACATGACCAGAACGCTTGCCAAAAGCTCCCACGGAGGTCAGAGCATGCTGATGGGCATTCAGTGAGCTGGACCTGCTGCAAGCAGGCAGCAGACTCAGCACTTCATGTCCTGCTTGGAGCCCTTTGAGCAACACCACCCTCATTATCAGAACCTTGGTGCAGCACTTGTTTAAGGGATGATTCAAACACAAGCTGAGAGCCTCCAAACACAACATGCAATTAATTCATCTTCACTTTACAGGAAGATCCCCTATACCTTCATAAGGATGATGGATTAGGTCAAAGCAACGTATTGAAGTAGAATAGTGTGGGTATTACACAAACAAACTACAAAGCCCACAGGTAACTAGCAGGAGAGGAAACAACCTCTGCTCAGATGTGCATGAATGTCTCATCTCTGCTTGCTCTTGGAAATCAAAGAGGATGTGAGGAGGTAGCAGAAGCCCTACAGAGCACTCGTGTTGCTCTTCATCACTAAGGAATCAGTTTGAGTAGGGCTTAAGCAGCATGAAAGTCTCCAGCTCCTTCAAGAAAGATGAGCTTCACACAGCAGCAGCTCTGATTCCTGCCCAGCTGATCAGATTATTTATTGCCCTAGACTTTTGAGCCAAATCTAAGCTCAGCAAGCTCCTGTTAGGAGATCCGACAGCATCATGCACATTGGACAGAGACCAGACTGACCAAAACCAGGTCCTACAGGGTATTCCTTGCAAGCTTGCACTGAGCTTGGCCTTCATCCGAGCACTGAATTAGCTGTTGCTTTATGAAAGCTTTCTTCTTTACTTGCTCTTCATGAATGACATTACTATGCAGCGTTACACAGGATCCTTCTTTCACTTGAGATGCACAGGGCTTCCCAGAGAGACCAGCTCCTGCGGAGCCAGAGGAGGGGAGCAACAGACCCAGTACACAGAGGCAAACCCTAAACAGCCAAAATGAGGCCAGAGGCTGACCCAAAACCCTGCACCCAGCAGCGTGGAGAGCCCTGGAACAAGGCTGAGCATTACTGCCCATTTTACATCTGGAAACCTGCCCAGGCTCTTAAGGGCTCCACTACGTTCATTTGGTTGCTCAGGAAAAGCCTTGCCTGGACATCCCCAGAGGTCAAAGCCAACCCTTCATGAATCTGCAGGAAGAAAAGCAGGGGATGCTTTCCCACATCACGGCCCAACCTGCTCCTTCCTCTGTGGGCCTGGCCCACGCACCCACCAGTGAACAAGAAGCCAGTTCCCCCGCCAGGCTGGTGTCCTCACTGTGATAAGAGCTGTACCTGCAGTGCTCTGCATACTTCAAGTGAGGCAGCACCTACATCCTCCTCTCCACAGACCCCTTGTCCAGTGGAGCCATAGAGGATGCTGCACACTTGGTGCCCAGCTGAAAACAGATTTCCTTTTCCTACTGCCTTTTGTAAATGGGCAGGAGGCTCCCAAAGATCTCAATGGACCAGAAGCTGTAAAGGTTTTAGCAGAGCAGTTTAATAAACTGAGATTACACACATCCCACTAGCAAGCTTTCAGCATCTTCACCGAACACATCCCTAGAACTTAGAGGCAAGAAATACCTCTTCCTTCAACTTTGTGCCTTAGAATACCCTTCAAAATGGAAACAAAATTCTCATCAGCATCCTGAGACCTTTATGGTGCGCACCTGACCTGTCCTTGTAGCAATACAACCACCAAGACACGTGGGTGTCTGAAGAAGAGGTCACCAAACTTAGCAGTGGAGAACCATTCTTCTATATTTGGTTTCATTACAGCTAAAGGGCATCCAAAGACCTTCAGGACTTAATGACACAGCACTTGGTCATCCCATGGTTTATGTGCAATTATTGCTAAATATTTGAGGTCACAAGGGGAGGAATGAATAAGCATTTATGTTCCCAGCCCATTCCAGGTGCCCTCTGCAGCTTTCTCATCATTTAATGCAGAACCCACCAGTCTGGTATTTATATCCAAGCGTCACATCATCAGGGATACAGGTTTACTGGGAGCAAAGCCCCCCTGTATGAACAAACAACATAAAACAAACTTGCCATCTTATCCTGCAGCAAGTAATTACAGTAGATCAAGTGAATAAGGACTATTTCAAGACAGCATCTCCTTGAAAAGTACCCTAAATCCCACAGAAAGGTGACGAAAAAAACCCATTTTCCCAGGCGAAGCAAAGCAACCCAGTGCAGCTGATCTGCCCACGATTAACCAACTGCCTAAATCTTCTTTCTCCTTGGTTTGTCTTTAAACCAGAAAGTCCCCAGCATCTGCATTGTGGTGAGATTGCGAGAGGTATAATAAGGCACTCTGCATACACCCAGATGACAAGGATGGAGTTACTGCCATGTTTCCCCCCATTAATATCAATATATCCTGTGCAAACAACATTAGGCACCGCACCACCCTGTCTCACTGCATTACCTTCTCCAGCAGGAAAGGAGGATGCTACAGAGCAGCCTGCATGCACAGCGAAGCCACATTCCCGGGAAGAGAAGCTTATTCTTAGCACTGAATAAACACCCTGCAGGGCCACACTCAGACCTCCAGTGAGCAGGGTACAGCCTGCAGAGGAAAGGATGCGCTTCCACTGTGTTCAGGGCTTCTCACCCTCCAGAGGTTGACACAGATATCATGGCTTATCCTGGGAATTAAATACACAAGTGCTGAGACCCATTGGAGACAGCCAAGCACAGATGGGAACTGGAAGCTGCTTCACTTAGCGATGGATTTACACAGAGCCTGGAGCCTCCAGGTCCTGCCTGAGGGATTGCAATGATTTCTACTCTTCTCTAAACAATTTTCCCCACTGCTGACCTAGCTGCAGCCCTTGGGTAACTGATGAAAACAAGGTGGCAGAGGCTAAGACAAAACACAGACTAAGAAATCAGCACGTAAAGCTCCAGTTGCTATTGTTCAAGCATCCTTTGGAGGGACTTAATACAGCCCCTTAAATTCTTCAGCATCCCAGCAGCCCAATAAAATGGAATTATATATTTGGACAAAGAGGAAAGGCATTTTCAGGAGGAGAATTGATGAATCTGAAGTGCAGGACTGAAGATATAAAAATTTGTTCCCTAGGAAGGAGCATAATACAGCAAAAAAGGCCAGCTACAAAAGAGGTCAGACGCTCATCTGGTGCACATCAGCTCCTTCCAATAGCTGCACCAGAGCTGCGGCAATTCACACTGCTCTAGATAGCTGAATATTTCACCAGTGACTCATGTCATCCCCTTATAGGGTTGTTTTAAAGGCCCAAATAGTCCCAGCTGTGAACAAAGGAAACCATTATGCCGAGTCGGATTTGAAAGATCGTATGCATAATCCCAGAAGGGAAAGAAAAACCCCAAACTGATACTGGAGCAGCTCTGCAAGACTGCATTAAACTCAAAGAATCCAATCATCTTTGTTCCTGTGAGCATAAATCTTTTTCCCTTAAATTAATCAATCATTTGGGTCTCTAACAAAGCAGTGGTGGCAGCAGCAAGAGCCAGCACAGAGCTGGCCTCTCCTCCACAGAACAGCATCAAACCACGCAAAAAGTCTCTGCTGGAAATGCCATGTGAAAGTTAAAGGCACAAAGCACAGAAAACAGGCAGCGTTTGGGATGGGGGGAGCCCCAGCCCCATGGAAAAGCAGCAAAGAGCCCATTCACTGTAAGGAACCGAGGGTTTCAGATCATCACCCAGAAGCTGGGGACAGCCACCGCTGTGTGCCAGGAGCACACAGACCAGAGCACCCACGGCAGGGTCCTGCACTTCCCAAGGAGCTGCTGATCCCCATTCCCACAGATCCTGGTTAAAAGCAATGAACAAGATGCAGAGCAGGGATAGGGCAGTAGAGGGGGGCCAGAGGGGCAGGTCTGAGGGTGCAAAGGGGGCACAGGGTCCCTTTCCCTGCCCACAGGCAGCCCTACAAGGATGTATCCCCATCCTTGGGGGTATCCCCAGCTCTCCCCAGGAAGGGGCCACAGCACAAATCCTTCCACCCACCCCCCCCCGCAGCAAACCATCCCATCCACTGCAGAGAAAAGCACAAAGCTTTTAAAGACAGAGCCCAAGCCAAGCTCCCAGCCCGTGTCAGCGCTCACTGCGACTGTTCAGTGTCCAAGGAGGTTTTATGGGCCCATCCTGACAGCAGGGTCAGGAGCAGGAGGTGAATCACCAGCTTCAGCCGTGCCCTTGCCCCTGCTCACAGGGCCAGGGATGCCTCGCATACCACCCTGCCCACTCCTCCCATCCCAGCCAGCCAGGGCCCAGGAGAGCTTCCCAATCCCCCAGCCGTCAGGATCCAGTACTTCTGGGTCACTGTGACATTTCTGGAAGCTTTTCCAGCACAAGTTTCCTTGGTGCCTTGCCCTTTAAACAACTGAGGGCGAGCAGAGCCTGCAACTTGTGAGCTGTTAAAGCTCCAAACTCACACACTCAGCAGATCTGCAGAAGGAAACTGTGACGGAGCATGACTCCATCTTTGGAATGATGAACTGAGAGCTCTTAAAGAGAGCCCGGGTTTAGGAGCAGTTTCTGGAAGCCAGCCACAAAGAGATGCAAGTTATGAGCAGTGAACAGGCACCCTCCCCTCCTGCCTCCCAGCCCAGGTCTCTGCATCCTTTACTCAGAAAAGCATCCTTTAAAGTCCTTGCAAGGTCCCTGATTGCCTCAGCCCTGTGGGAGCACAGAGACGGATGAGCAAGAGATGGAAACAGCACCCAAGGAATCTGAGCAGCTTTATCAAAGCGGCTTTTACTGTTCCTACAAGTGATCACCATTTTCTGCCTGGGCCTTACAGGACACTGCCTTCCCCAGGTCCCAGCATGGGACTCACACATAAACCCACAACACAGGGCTCCTGCAGGTGCGTTTTAAGGTGGAAAAGGGAAGTTCAACCTTTTGGCTTTGCCCTAAGGACTGCGTTTGTTTCCAGGCCATGCGGCACTTGGACACTATTTGCATTTTCAGAGTGCCTCATAATGATGAGCCACTTAAAGCTCAGCAAGATCCAATCAGGGCCTGAGCTTGCAGCACATTACAGTTCTGTAACCAGTTTTAATGGGGCAGAAGATACAACTCCCCCAGGGAAGGCAGAAGCTGACCTGGGCACCTCCCAGACAAGGGGAAACCACACACGAAGACCTGACAGAAAAGCCTCCTGGAGCAAGTGTGAGCATCCTGCAGCTGCAGCCACCTGCAGGGCACTGCCAGGGCCACCGTGTGCTCCAGCCTGCTGCTCATGGGCTCTGCAGCACATCAGATGGCACCTTTCCCCTTCCTTTCGGTACCCAAAGCTACTTCACACTGAACCAAGCACAGGGGCATCATCCTTTGATGAAACCGGGGAGACCTGGCTCAAGGCAGGGCAGTGTAAAGGATCACGTTACCTCTCAGCATCTTGTGCCACCTAAACCAAGGTAGCTTGGGAAGAACAGATACAGAAACAGCCCCTCTCCAGCCTTCCTTCCCATAGCATGGCCAGCCCTTCCGCTGCTGTTGTGCTGGAAGGGGATCTCCCAGGCAGGAGCTTCATTAAGCGCATTAACACAGCACCTGCATGCTAACAAAGTCATTCCCAGCGGGTCAATCAGCAGCGCTGTGCTGGCTCCTCACCGCAAAGGGAGGGTTTGCTGCATCCCGCAGCCCAGGGCACTCACCGTGGACCTGAAGACCCTTTTGCAGGCGCTGTGGGGTTATGGGGCCTGTGAAGTTAACGGGAGTGAGCACAAGTCATTGGAGTATTTCATTGGCTGCTTTAATAGAGCCCAACGCCGTCGTTTGCAGCACTGCTTAGACAGAGGGAAAGAAATACAAAACTAATCCTATTCTCTCAGATGCTTTCATCAATGAACTCTTGCATTTGCTCTTTATCTATATCCTGTTTTCCTCAAACACGTAGCCAGAAGGCGAATTTGCACTTACAATCTGCTTGACTTCACAGGAACTGCTTCGAAGCTCACTTTCCTGGTTTTCTTCCCCTCCCTTTGCAAGGGCTACAGCCCAAGTCTGCACCAACACGGGTGCTGCTTCCACAGCAAGAGCAGGGGAAGGAAGATGCAGAATTAATCACCCACAGCCATGAGCTTCATCAGTTCTCAGCAAAACCACAGACCAGCCAAGGAGCCTGATGCCTCCAGCAGCAAGAAACAGCCCCGGGGTTACTGGCTCCTAATGATTTTCTCAGTTCCAATCCATATTCGTTGGGCAGATCTCCTGCCCGGTGAGGGGTTTAAATGGGTTTCTTTGTTAACATTAATTAACATTATTTTACTTCAGAACAGCTGAGGAGGTGTTTTATGTACCAGCTATGATAATATATAATCTGCTGATGTCCAACCATGCACAAGAGGCAGCTCATCCAAATACAACACTTCAGCTCCCGTTCCTGTCCGATTTCCAGTCCCATTATAAATAAAACACGAGTACACGGTGTATTTCCCTAATACCCACATTAAGAAATGGCACATTGTGGGGTTTTGCATTAAAACACACGATTCCACCCCCATCCCCTGTCCAAGCAGCACCAAGCGGTGGCAGTGGGTTTAGTGCCATTAACGGAGCACATCAAGTGGCATTAGGGTAACATCGAGAAGCTGCAGCTCGGCCTCGACAGACCTTTGTGATCTCTGACCGCCGGTCATTAGTGGCGAAACCCAGCTCATTACCCCGGAGCAGCAGCTCCATTACACACAGCCATCAGGAGCCAAAGAGGTGCAAATTACCCAGCCCCAGCCCCTCCTCCCCGCACCGCCCCACCTGCATGGGAGACAAATCCTCCCTCCGGAGCCTCCTCTCACCACTGCTTCAGGGACTGATGCTAAGAAGTGATGGGGTTTGCTCATCACGCAGCAATATTCCTATAGGGCGATGCCTTCATCTGCTCAAAACCCCCAGCAGCCACTACTGGTGTTTTGCAGCAGTGCCCAAGCCAGGCAGGGACAAGAACTGGCGTTACAAACTGTGGGTCATGCCTACATCCCCCCCTTCCCATATTTCCTATTAAATGGTTTACAACGGGATTTCTACTTTCACTGTTCTTGGAAACATCAGCTGCACCCAATAACCGAGATGTCATTTCAGGCCTTCCATTTGACATGGAGAATTCAAACCCAAAGATAACATCTCATTGAAATCTGCTGCTATAAAAGCTAACAAGAAATATCCAAGGTATCCGTCCAAAAAGCTTTCCCAGGACTGGAGCAAACACTGGCCCAGACAAATATTTACATAATTATTCACATGGGTTTGTTTTAAATAAAGAGCCCTTTATTATTATGACTTTGGCATCAACCATCTAATTAGAAGCCAATGACAGTTATAAAAATCACTGCGAGCTCTCCCAGCAGCACTGACAAGGAGAAGCACTTGAGTGAGGGGCAGCACCGGGGCTTCGATGCCCACCTGGGCAATCAGGAGAGGGGACTGTCAGAAAGGAGGGATGGCTTCTGCCTCGGGCTGTGTGCTGGGAAAGGGGAACCCTGAGGGGCTCCTGGCAGTCACAGCAACGCACAGCCTCGTTTGTGTTGAAGGGACCTTAAAGCCCCTCCGGCTCCAACCCCTGCCATGGGCAGGGACCTCTTCCACTGGAGCAGCTTGCTCCAAGCCCCTGTGTCCAACCTGGCCTTGAGCACTGCCAGGGATGGGGCAGCCACAGCTTCCTGGGCACCCTGTGCCAGCGCTGCTCTGCTTTATACATGAGCTCCTGGGACTAAGCCTTTCCCTGAATGCATGCAGGCTGCTCAGCAAAGCAAACCAATTATGAAGTCCTACAGTAGCACACAAACATAATGCAGCTAAATGTAATCCACTTCAAGATGAAGATAAACACACACCAAGGTATTTACGGTGGCCTGTACTGAGAATAAATACATGCACAATCCAGTTTTAAGGTGAGGTTTCAAGTATGCTGCTGAAGAGGAAGAATAAGAAAACACTTCTGGCAGTAGGAAACAACCAAGAGGCTTGTTCAGAGCCACCTCTGAGTGCTCATCACTGGTGCTTGGTCAAACAGGATGCTCTTGTGAAGCCTGATGGAAAGGTGACCCTGTGCATCTGCAGGGAAATCCTCAATTGCTGTGAGCCCATTTAACTCAAGCAAGAAAGCAACTAGTGCTCCCTCCTAGTGCAAAGGCAGACAATACCAGGTAACCTCCCACAAAGCACCAGAAAAGGACATATGAAAATACATCTTTTCTACCAATTCCAGCTAATGCATAGAAGCAACTGAAGGCTTCCTTCTGCAATATTCAGCTACGATGGTCACCAGTGCTGCATTTCTCTGTTGGGAAGAAAAGAGCTTTGTTTCAGTAGCTCTGTCTCTAGGACATCTTTTCTCAGGCTGTAAGCAGAAAGCCCTCTCCTCTGGGAAAGGGTAATTCCAGGCTCAAGCTTATCCTCACTTGCCTGGAACTGGTTCATGGCACAACCTCTAAACCTGCTTGGAGGTTTAAAAAGCTCAATCCCAGCTTTGATCAGCCAGGCCTGCAATATCTGCAGACTGCTGGAATGATGCTTTTTATACCCTAATACATGCAAACTGCAAGCGCTTACAGGAAATTGTGCTTCTGCATCTTAACTGCAAGCAACTGAGG
Source organism: Agapornis canus (assembly GCA_036873685.1). Lineage (NCBI taxonomy): Eukaryota > Metazoa > Chordata > Aves > Psittaciformes > Psittacidae > Agapornis > Agapornis canus. Next base: position 121,904 of record JBAFWW010037079.1, read on the forward strand.
TGACATTGAAAGGGGAGCTTGGCAACCCCATGAGCTGCTTGGCACTGCCATGGGGTCAGCACCATGGCAGGCAATGGATGGGCTGACCCTGGCAGCAGTGGGATGCTGAGCCCCTCAAAGCACCACTCCCTGCTTCCAAGAGGGCCAGTCCTCACTTCCAGGCTGGAAAAGTGAGTAAAGCCCCAAACAAACGGGGACATAAAGGGTGGCACGTGCATGCTCTTGGCAAAGGGAGCCAGTGGGATTAACGCCTGTCCCTCACACTAGTGCAGAGGGGCTCAGCTCTCACCCTTTGCTCATTCAGCAGCAGCTCCCACTGCTTTATATTCTCTGCCTTTCCAGTCATGGAGAGGAAACTCAGCAAGACCTTGGCCCCCTTCCATGCAGGTTTCCACCTTCCAGGTTGCCAGTGAACTTCAGATCCTAGTTCACAGAGTGTCTTAAACCCAAGCACATGGATCTGAGGGAACCAGCAGTATAAAGGAGGACGCATGGGGACCCAGAGGGTAAAGAGTGATGGTTCATCCAAATAGTTCTGTTTTTCCAGGGCAGAAACCGGACAGCTCTACAAAGATGCTCCATTTAAAGCCAGTGAAGTGCAGAACAGCAACACCTAAAAGCTGGGCTTGTTGCTAACACTGAAGAACCAGGTTTCCATCAAACAACTGAATTCTCTAAAGGGAAACAAACTCCAGCTTTGTAAAGAAACCTGCTGAGCAGAGCTGAGGTTTTCCACAAAGCCTGGCACACCCATACACTCCCCACTAACTCTCCCAGGCCCTGTTCTCACTGAGGAATAGTGTATTCCTTTGCTTTCAAACAATCCCAATGCGTTAAGTGGTTTACTCACAGCAAGGTGACAAGGCTGGCAGTATCTGCCCCTAAGAGGTGGGTAATCAAAACAAACTTGAATAGGAACACAGCACAAGCAGCATTCATTTACATGATGTTGAGCAACGCAATCACAGCACAGCCACCCAAGAGAGCTCTGAGATCAACCTCAGGCAGAGCCAGTGCCCCAAGCTCCAGGGGTGAGCTCCAGCTCCTGCACTAAGATGGGCAGCCCCTGGAAGCCATTTGGCTTCAAATGGTCTATCCAGCATCACTGAGCTAACCATAGACTGGTTTTGATGTGTACTTGACTAGAGCACAAGCAGAGCCCACATCGTTCTCACCCTTCCCAAGGATACAAATTGCAGCAGGTAAAAGAGCAGAGGAGCACAGAAATAAATACCCTGACATATTAACCACTTCTAATCGCTTCTGTCTGTAGCATCAGGCATTTACCTTGACATTATCCCCACTTTTTTTGTTTTAAAGGCTCACAGCATTTCCTGTTAAATTGATGTTCTTCTATTATCATAAGCAGCATAATACAAGGGGCCTTGAGCAAGGTCAGAGGCATCAGTGAGAGATGAAGTCCACCTGCAGCCGTGACCATTGAACTGTACTGACTTGACTAGCCAATATACTTCCCCTAAATCACCTGCACTAGACATTAAATGTTAATTAAATATGCTTTATAAGCCTGAAACTGGAACTTCCTCTGCTGCTGCCATTCAGTCCCAAATGCATCATAACCTCCCCCCCAAGCACATGTACAAGAACCTGCCTCAGCCACCAAGGCACTCAGCAGAACCTCCATAATAACGCATCAGTCATCCTGTTCTGTATAGCATCTCAATGCGCCTGTGGTGTCAGTCAGCATCACTGTGCTGGAATCCCACAGGAGAGGGACTGCTCGCTGCAGGGACAGATTCTTCTCCTACACGTGGAGAAACAGATCTCAGCACATTAGGAGTTACCAGGCCCTTTGTTCAGACGTGAGCCCTGAAAAGCAGCCAGCCAGGATGAATGAGGATGCCACTAAGAATAGTTCAAATTCAATTATGAGAGCAGGATTAAAATACCCACGGAAGCAAGCGTTTGAGGGAGTCACAAAGAGCTGCCAGCTTCAGGCAAAAGCAGATGGAAAGATAATCCCGACTCCAAGTGTGCAGCCTCATCCCAGGGGAACCTCCCAACACACAAGTAGGAAACATTCAGGGAAGTCTGGAGTCTGGCACTTAAAGTTCCTTCCAGCTTAATGCAAGGAAAGAAGACTCATGTGAGCCAGCACAGCTGGGCATGCTCAGGTAGAACAGGGAGCTGGAAAACGTTCCCTAAACATAGCCCCTGTGGTAAAGCAAAGGGTCAAAGGGAAGAAAGCAGCTACAAACAGCATAAAGCCCAATCAAAGCATCAAAACATAAGTGACAGCTACAGAAAGGCAGGAGCTACTTTCATTGAGAGCAAAGGGTCACTGGCACATGCTCTCAACACCCCGAAGGCAGGGAGGGGAGACCCTTCTGCATGGATGGGGACCATGGGAACAGGATTCCTGGGTTGCTCAGGGGCGTTACTGTACTTAGCACAAAGGGGAGAAACAACAGAGGCCAAGAGGAGATGGGGCTGGTTCTTTTCCTGGGGCTGGCAGACAAGGGAGGGCTCACAGCACTGGGAGAGACACTGGGAAATGTGGCCACCAAGGAAGAGGAAGCATCAGGCCCAGGTAACAGGTGGAGAGGTGCAGAGAGCATGGGGTTAAAATGGGGATTCCCAGGTAAATGGCAGACTGGCCACCTGCTTAAATAGCTGCCTCGGGGTGTCCTCTGACAAGAGGAACAAGGGTCCTTGAGAAACACAAAGCGCTACCAGAAGGAATTACCTAGAAAAGCCCTTATGGGAACGTGCTCTTTTTACATGAAGCCATCTTATGCAGGGTGGGATTTAAATACACTTGAAACCCCAGGCACAGTTATTGCTCCTGTGAAGCCTCAGCTCTGCATGAAATACCAAGTGATTCCCTAGAGCTCCATAGCTCCCAGAGCCACCATGCCCAGACCCTGGAGCGAAACATTAACCGAGATCTGCACTTTCTGTTACTGCTTCCATTCACCAGGACTGGCCTGAGACTCACCAACCCCATTCCCAAAAGCTGCTGAGCTGAAATTCAGTCCTTCATTGCCCTGATTCAGGCACTCAAATCCCATGCCCATCCCTGGAGCTTTGCCAGTATCTGAGCAAAGCAACTGCTGTCCAACCCTGCCCAACTTCCACCACTGCTATTCCCAAAGAGCCTGAGAACTGAAGACATTGTGCAAGTAAAACCCCAGCAGCATCCTATTACAGACGGAGTAGAAGGGCAAAAGATTAAGGGTAAGTATAAAGCTCCCTGGAGCGCAATGGGAGATGCCTGGATACCTGCACTGCAAACACAAGCAGGGCAACATCAAGACCCTTCCCAGGGTCTGCTGCACTTGTGCCATGCACAGCAGAGAAGAAACCCAAGACAAAGCCAGTCTTTCACTCACCATTTCAAGCCATTATTCCTGCAGGAGACATCCCTCCTTCCCAAGACCAAACCCAGCTTCCCCCATCCAGCTGCAAACCCAGCTCTTTACAGCGCCTGGAGCCATGGTTTAGTGGTTGTGGGTCAGCTCCTGAAGGCTGCTCCTGCCATGGAGCCTGCAGCTTCTCCCCACTGCTGCTGAAACAGAGACAAGACCGACTCCATCACCTCAGCCTGGGAGTAATTCATTTCATTGAGCCTGACATTTGAAATAAATGAAGGAACATGCTCCCACCATCTGGAAAAGTGCACGCTGACACTTCCAATCATCTGTGCATCCACTCAGGAGTGTAAGTAATGCTTGGTATTTTTACATATGGAGAGAAGGTAAATGACACATCAAGACATCAATCCATGCAGACAAGTCCAGCAGCCCAGCACCACTCATCATATAGATGAACACAAGGCATGCTGAGTAGTGGCAGCAGCCAAAGGAGTCTAAGAAAATATCTGGGAGACTGGAGACAAGGCAAATGCCAAGAAGAGTTATCAGGATATTTTGAGAAGATTGATTTATACATGGAGCATGCTTGATATTCATCACTAAAATAAGACATGAAGTACTTTGTACAGGGTACACACAATAGCTTACAAGTAATCTGGGCGTATTTTACATGCCCTCATTTATTCCTCCAAGGGAAGAGAGACTTCTCCTAGCTACAACAGATTTTGTCCTTACAGAAGTGCACAGAGGTCACTCAGTGCGTTCCTCTTCCCTTCGTTAACATGCTGAGATCTCTTTTCCAGAGCAAGAAGGGAGGAGACATTCCCTTTGACATCAAGGCAGACATCCCAGAAAAGATTGCATACAAGTCTCAAACCCATGAGAGTTTGGGAAGGACTCTGCCCTTTTCTGGTGCCACCCTGGCTCCTCCAGCCCATGCCTGTCAAAATCCATCAGGACGCACATGCAGAGAAGTTCCAGTTGCAAGCCCATTGCTACATGAGTGGATAATGGAACACAATTATTTCATACAAAACATTATCAGCCAAATTCACCACTGCATCAACTCACAGCAGCTGTAAACCCAGTTCAAGTGCTGCTGAGGTTGGCGGCATGAAAAAGGAGTTCAACCAGGACCAACCAGCCTAGAGGAACAAGCTCCACTAAGGCTGGAGCTGCAGTACCCAGCCAGAGTCCTCCTTGTCCCAGCCCTTCACTCCTGCCATTGGGCTCAACTCCTGTTCCTGCAGACATCCAGGCTCATCACACTGCAGCCCTCCACACAAAGGAAATGGGTTTCTGCTTTTCACACCCAGCCCTTGGTGGAGCATCAGTTTCTCCAGTGGCAACTGCCTCTGCCCTAACATCTCCCTCATAGAGCATCCTCTGCCCCGCATCCATCCATCCATCCCTCCCTTCCTCCCTCCGCTTGCTCTGGAAGGCTTTGTGCATGACAGAACATTTGAGTGTGGTAGCACAGGGGATGCTCTCAGCCCCACTGTCCCTTCCTCCCGACTGCCCATCCATCCCCAGCTATTTCCAGGGGCACAGTGAGGGCCGTGGCTCCTCTGGAGCAGGTTATTTCCCCCCGAGCTCTCCCATGATTATTTCTCACTAGGCTTTACCCCTAGACCAAGAATTTTCCACATGCCTTGCCTCATCCCGCTCTGACTGACGCTGCACAGGCACGACATCCTGCCTGCAGTCACTCTCTCTGCTGTCACTCATTGCTCTCTAAAATGAAGTGTGGAAACAGATCTGATCCCCAGATATGTTCCTTAGAGCACCCCTGTGGCATAAGAGACCCCACTTCAGTTTCACAGAAGCTCCCCCTCATCTCCCAGGTCTATTTTCAGCCTTTCCATTGAGTACAATGTCCTATAGGATACCTGGAGGCTGGGCATTTTGCCACCATCAGAAGGAAAATAATCAGCGGCATCCCAGATGTCACAACAGGGGCAGGTACATGGGGCCCCACATCCCACCCAGGCTCCTTGGAGGCCACATGAGCTGAGGCAGGGATGCAGCAGATTCCAGCCCCCCAAAAGCAGAAGTTTCAGCTTCATCCATGAAAAGCTCAGCCCCAGGCCCCAGCCTGGGCAGCCCAGGCTATTTCCAGGCTGCAGGAATCCTGCTCCTTTTAGCAGCACTACTGCTTGTTATTTGGGATGAGCGTCCCCAGGGCAGGGAGGGCCCCGGCTTGTCTGGCCAAGGCTTTGGAGCAGGGAGCGGAGCCGGCGGGGTCACTCAATGTGCAGTGTATTTGGAGCTGCTGCTCTAACCCTGAACCTCTCAGAGCATCTCTAAGTGCCTGGTGTGAAAGTTAAAGCACCTTCAAACGAGGAGCCCAAAAGTTCTTCATGGATATTTCCGCACCCAAAACAAGCTCCAGGTTTTGTTCTGGTTCATACTTAACCAGCACAGTGTTATCCACGCCTGTTCCCCACAGCCACAAGAAATCACAATGGATTTTCCCAGGCGGAATTCCAATTAGTCTGTAAAATGCTCTGTAAACTGCCAAGAAAATGCAGACCTATGGGCAATGAAGGCAACGAATCAAGGCACTGGTAGAACAGGGATGAATGGCTGTTCTGTCATTTAGTGCTACTTCACTGCCCAAAATCCCAAGGTCCCCAGAAGCTGGGTCCCAGCCCTGCATCCAGAGTTCCACATGGACACAGTCCTGCGGCAGTGCAGGGCTGATGGATCCACAGACATAGCCTTGCCCCAGAGCCCTAGGCCAAGAAAACACTCGGTGTAAGCACCAGAGGGTCAGACCAACAAATCCTGGCCTGGCTTTCCCTTCGGTGCCCAGGAATCCTCTAAGCAGGAACCACCCAGAGACACTGGGTACCAAGCACCACATCCAGCATCCTCAGGTAGTGCTGTCTGTGGGATTTCTTGGCTCTGCCTTCTCCTTAGGGAAGGAAACGCTGATCCTGCTCTGCTCCACAGTCAGACCTTGCTGTGGGAATGTGTCTACAGCTGGAAAAGCAAGTGATGGTGGAATGCTGCAGAGGACTTATCCCTCAGTGCTGGCACTGGCAGAAGGGTTAAGTGCGCCTGCTGCCTCTTCTATACATAGCCTTGTAAGACAATAGCCTCCAGCGCATGAAGGCTCTGCTGCCTCCTGATATAGCTCTTTAATTAGAGAGCACTGGGAAAATGGATGCTTCCAGAGCAGATACGGCCCTTATTGTTTTGCTGGTTTGCATCCTGCAGGGAACGGGGACTGAAGCTTCAAGACAAGCCAGAGCCTGTTCCAAGCGCCGGGCCCGCTCGCTCCTCCTCCAGCCCCAGCTCCTGAGGTCAGCAGGGAAAGCATCCAGCAGCCGCAGAAGGCCAGCTTGTTTTAATTTAAGCCTTTGAGAGAGGCAGTGCGGGGCTCTCCCGACGCGCTCAGGACGTGATCCTCGCCTCTCCCATCCCTGCAAGCCCCGCAAGAGAACATTCCGAGCAGTTTTCCTCTCTGCGCGCTCGCCAGCGAGTGCCAAAGGCAGGGACACGGATGAAAGCCGCTTCCTCCTCCCACCCTCACGTTGCTTCTGCAGCACAGGACAGTGAGGGGCTGCTCCGTGATCTGCCCTCCCTGTTACAGCAAGCAGAACGCCCAACAGGATCGAGGGGAAAACAGCAGCAGCCTCATCAGGAACAGCGCCTGCAGCCACCGGGCTCCCGGCAAACGGTCCTGATCCTTCAAGGAATCCACAGCTTTCCAATAGGAGACACTGAACAGCCATGGACGGGAACCCCAGGGAGAGGTCCCACCCAGTCCCACACCAGTGAACACAGAGCAGCTCCCACACATCCCATGCTGCCAGCAGCTGTGTCCTGCCTGCAGCACATCACATCCACCACCACCTCACCTGTCTGCAGAAGGCTTTAACTCCCATTAATACCAACACTAAAGTCACTGACCCAGTGCTTTGCTGCACAAGCCATGCACAGTCCTCCTATGCCCATGAGCTGCAGTGCTTGCTCAGCATCATGCTATTGCATCATTAGCAAATGAGTCCCAGTTCCCAGTCATTTGATATCACATGGAATTTATGTTGAATTTTCAGATCAAAGCTACACTGGCAAACTCGCTTGGAAGCTGTTTATGGAAGTAATCTTTCATTAGATGGGCAAGGAAAAGTTGGCTTCATTTTCTACTGAAGTTGCATTCTAACAGCAGAGAATAAGGCAAGATTCTGAAGCTGCAGCTGGCGTTTGGAGGAATCTGGTTTACACCAGAGGAGTGGCTTCAGAACAGAAAAATCCGGTGGCCAGAAATAAGAATTTAAGTATTTTTAGGTGCTGTCTCTCAGGACTCAAGTTCTGCCAAGCCCCAAAGCAGGGGCACACAGCATGCAGGGCTGTCTGCCCCAGCACATCACCTCCTCAAACACATCATGGCCATTTCCCTCCCAGTGAAAGACTGTGGCCAAAATGCTGGTAACCCCCAAGCAAGGTGTTTTAGCCATGTGAAAAAGGAAACCCATGGGTACAGGAGCCCATGACTTAAACTCTGCCCATTGAAAGCATCGTTGGCAACTTCTGAACGGGACTGAGTGTCCTGGTCTCTGCCACCACCCCGGCTTTACAGTAACTGCCCCAGCAGTACCTATTAAAGGAAAACTCTGGCCACGTCCCCATCCCACCCCCCGGAGCTCACCACTCCCCTTCCACATGTGCAACCCAGGAGGCACATCCCGTTTGGGTGTTTGGGTGCTCTGCCAGCGTGGCTGGACCAGCAGCAGGGTCACTGAATGGGCAGGCTCACACACACCCCAGCCCCAAGGATGGGAAACCACTGACACCCACTGCTCGAGGTGCACACGCCTTCCCACCAGCAGCATCACAAGAGTGACACTGGTCCATGACAGCACCTTCACAGCACCACCAGCCCTTGCTCCAGGTGTTGGAGGAGAGCAGCCTGACCGAGCCCTGGGAGTCTCCACATTGGTGTGGAGGAGGCCTCTGCTTCTGGGTACCACTGGCTCTATAAAGCAGTTGAGAACAGGAGTTTACCAACCCTACAAGCTCCAACTCCTTGCTTTGATCCTTCAGAGCATCACCCTGACTCTGTGGCCAGCCTCCACCAGTAGCTGTGCTTGGAGCCCCAGCCCCTTGGTGCTTGAGCACTTGAGCAGATCCCAGCTGAGATTCCCTCCTCTAACACCCCAAGCACAGTGGAACGGAGCTGCGTGGCACCAGCTGAAACACCTCGCTTGGAAGCACCTTTTCTTCCATTTATTCTGAGCAGAATGACACTTGTATTCACAGTGACTCATCTCCTTGACCTTTCTATTCACTCCTAATGCTGCAAGCTGGAAATAAGGGCATACAAACAATGCACTCATTATTCAGGCGGTGAACTGCAGCCCTCAGACCAGATCTCTCTCCTGCAGCAGACAGGAGCACACACAGCAGACGTCTCATTCCAGCACACCCAGGACGAGCCCCTTTGAAGGCCACACAAACTTAATTCATCTCTGAGGGGTGCAGCTGCAGGAGCAGCACCAAGAGCCACATAAAACGCTGCAGGGATGCCAGAGATGCTGGGACAGTGGCAGTGCCACCTCCAGGGATCCAGCTGCAAGGAATTCCTACTGAAGTATTGTCTTAGAAACAGAACAGGGGTGGGGGGAGGAACAGCAGAGGAAGAGGCCAGCGAGGCTCTGGGTGAGGATCCATGAGCTCAGCTCTCTCCTCTATACCCACGCTCCAGCTGACACCAAGTGAAACACTAAATCTGGCCACTCAAACTGCGCCTGACACGGGTCCAGAGCCCTCCGTGACCTCGCTGCTCTCCTCAGGTTCCCCCCATCCACTCCTTACAGCATTTAACATCACTGAAAAGCCAAGCCAGGATGCTTGCTGCTTGATATGCCCTGACAGAATTAGCATCTCCTTGGCTGCAGGGCACAGCTTGGTCCTGCAGGGATGGTGCACAGCATCATCCCAAGCTAACAGCAAGATCTAGCTGTATTTAAGCTTGGCAGATCACCCAGGCCTTCAGCAAGCTGCAGCTTCCTAAGAGGAAAAAGAGTTCCCCAACCCTGCACCCCCATCCCTAAGTAGGAAAACAGGGAGTCCCTTTGGGTGACATCCAGACTGATGGCGAGCTGTCCCCTGTGCACAGCAAGACTCAGGCTTTGCTGTCACAGCCTCCTCCAGTGCATCTAGAGCACCAGGGCTAAGCCCCACAAGGAGCATAGCATCAACCATGGGAGACTTCATGAGACCAAACCCAGCAGGGTGAAAAGAGCCTGGGGCAGAGCCCTTAGAACAAAACACACTGGAATGGCTTCTACATCGGCAGAAGAGCTGAATGTCACCACCCCACAGCCATCGCAGTGGTCTGTACTGCACACCATCATATCACCTGGAAGAAACCTGTCCAAACTCCAAGCCCAAATCCAAACAACCCTCTGGATGTGCAGGGTGAGGCACTGGTGTTGCTTGACAGGAAAACACCATCCCAGGGAGGAAAGGTACTCTAAGACCACAACCACAAACATAACCTGGGGCACAGGGATGGAAAGAGACTCCTGGAACACTTCAGTGCTTGAAAGCACGCCTTGGTGGTGCATTATCAGCACCAACTTTGTGTTAAAGCAGCACCACAATGGCAGGTTCCATACAGGAAGACAGGATCCGGCCCTAGGGCATGAGAAACAGGGACTGGGAGAAAGTCCACACCAGTTTAGGAGCCAGCACTGATGCAGCTCATTCCACTCATTCACCCCCCAAACCCCTCTTTTTCTCTCCAGTTTATTACAGAGTCTTGCAGAAAACTCCACCATTGCAAAGACACGAAAGCCATTTTCCCAGCTTAGAGGAGCTCCATCTCACCATTGTGAAAGCTTCCAGATGATGCTGATGGCTTCTGGAGGCAAAAAGCGCAGACTCTGAGCGACCAACCTCAAAAATGCCTTTTGTGCAGCTCCTTCAGTTATTTATTTTAGCTCTCCAGATTTTCCAGACACATCCACAGAGAAACCACAACATCACTTGGCCACTTCACTCGGGCTCGGCTCCGCTTCAAGAGCCCCACTACTTGCCAACAGTAACCCAGTGGCTAATTATACCATGTTGCCAACGGAAGGTTTTTCCGTCTAACATTAGGTTTCAACCAAGTTTTTCCATTCTTTCATGTCTCACTTCTGCGGGGTTTGCTCCTTCTCCCCTGCCTTTTTCTTTGTTTCACAAAGGTTTATTTTGTTTGTAAGAGGAACTGCTTGCAAGCCCAGCGCCCATCACACCAGCTGGTAACAGTAAAGCCTTTGACACAAGACAGTGTCCATCTGGGGCCTCCTAAAACCTCCCCAGAATGGCACCAGCATCCCCCAGCACTGGGGTTAGGTTCAGTAACAGAGCTGAATGACAATGCCCCATCCCTGGCAGTGCTCAAGGTCAGGTTGGATGGGGCTTAGAGCAACCTGCTCTAGTGGAAGGTGTCCCTGTCTGTGGCAAGGGTTGGAGCTGGAGGAGCTTTAAGGTCCTTCCCAATGCAAACCAGCCTGGGATTCTATCACCTACACAGGTAGTGCAGGGAAACCAGTGGAGAGCTCAATCTGAGCTCCACAAGAAGCAAATCCCATGCATGCACATGCTCCTGACACTGACTTAAAGTGGGACAACTCCTGCAGGTCTTAAGCTTGACCCAGTTCCAGCAGGTGACTGTTTAAGGGCTCAGCATTCCCAAGATACCCCCAACAGGAGCAGTAACAGAGCTGCAGCAGTCAGGGCTTCAAGCACATGAGGTCTGCACTGGACAAAAGCATGGAAGTGGAAGTCTTCCTCCACATGAAGGCAGTCCGAGGTGTGTTTTGTGGTTAATTCCTTGTTTATTTCCCAAACAACCCTCATTCAAACAGCAGCCTCCAGTTCCCAAGCCCTGGGTATTGAAGTTTTAATTCCCCAGAACCCAAATGTTTGAAACCTCTCTTTGTAAAATACTTCGATGTACAGAACAAAAGCTGCACCCTGAGGAGCAGCCTCCCCCTGAGCAACCGAAGCAAGAGCACACGTGGGCGAGTGTGTACGTATGTGATGAAGTGCCAAATTCATACTTGCAGTGCAGCAGGGATTTCCCCTGTCTTAGGGGCCGCTGCACTTCAAAGCCAATCCACAGGGAGCACCTCCATCGTGGCATACACAGACTGGTCCTTGCTTTTCTACAGCCAGGTACCAACCAGCAGGTCAGAGAGGCTCCAAATGGGAGCCTCCGGAGGCCAAGCATCGTCTGCTTGACCAAGATCCTGGTCCATCTCTGCAGCTGCAGTTTGCTGCCAGCCAACAGCCCCTGGTGCTCAGCTCCCTGCTCTTCCCAGGTCCCACTGTTCTCCAGATGTATCCACAGGCAACCACACAAACACATGAATAATAAACCCATGAATCATTATCGTGACACCTCATTTGGGCACTTTTACACACACTATCCCCCATGGCCAGCTGGCATGTCCCCCTTCCCTTCATCACCCTTACAGGTTCTGCTCACGCAGCAGCGTTCACAGCAGTATTGCTCCATGCAGGGTCTCCAAGTGCAGACTTTCCTATTGGCATGGTGTGATTGACATCCATCCTCTACCTGCTTCAGGAAGGGCAGCACCACAGCTCATCCCCAGCATCCAGATAGCACGGGGAGCAGGAGAACACAGGGAGCAGGGCAAAGAACCAGGGCATAGCACAAAAAGTAGCTGTTAAAAGAATTACCAGTTTACTCTATAGAAGGAAACCCCTCAGGCTGAAGAGCGGTTCCTGGAAAGCACTAAAGCACTCCCACAGATTGATTTCTGAAGTCCAGACAAAACTCAGCTTACCTAAAGTCCATCTATTAACTTGTACTTCACACAAATGCCTCTGCATTAGGGCCTATGCCACAACAGCACCTTCTGCTTCTCAGCATCTGCTGCCACGCTTTGGCTCATCTTAAGGATTCCATCTGTAAGTCAGAGCAGTTGTGAGAACACACACGGAGAGTCTGTGCCCTGAACAGGGCAGACAGCGACACTTTGAGTCACCAGAGACAGCCAGAGAGCACCAGGACCAAATCACATCTTCAGTGTCAGGGGAAGAACAACCAGGTACATGCTCCGAGGGTGACAGGACATCCACGGACCATTAAGAGTCTGGGGCTCTGGGAGGGTGGCAAAGATTCTCATGGGGAGGTCTGTGAAAGATGGAAGCTACTTGAGAATTAAAGTCTGAACATCACCCACGGACACAGCACTCAGCCTTTGGAAGGAATGGATCTGAAAAGTCCACCTCCAACAAAACCAGCATCTAAGGGGCAAGGGCAGCACCATTTAAAGCGAGGATGCACATCCCCTTTGTCTGCAAGCAGGAGGGGTAGCACCAAGGCAGTCTTGTTTATTGGGTTACCCTCCAGCATTACAGAGCAGAGGCAGCAATTCCAGCGGTGACAGCACATAGCCAGTAGCAAGGGCTTGGAAGTCACAGCATCCAGGTCCAACCTGGCACTGCACTGACAGCATAGTCTGAGTTTCACACTGGGCATCAGCCCTGCCTCAATCCCAGACTCCCACAATCCAATTTCTTATGTAAAGCAATAGCAACGTTTCTGACTGGCAAAATATTCAGCAGAACACTTCTGACTGCCCAGATGAAGCCTGTTCTTTACCTCCTTCTGGAGGAGTGGGGAAGAGCCACGGGGAGAAGCAGCAGATGGTAACAGGACACTTGATAGTTTCCAGCATTACTTCTCTTAAAGGGCATTCCATGTGTCCCAACTCCACTTTCCTTCGCCACTGAAGGAAACTGCTGCTTCCAAGAATTTTCACCCAGAAACCTGATTCAATTTTATGGGATTTGTGGAAGCAGAGGCAGATTCCAGCTTTGTCTGCGGGTTCAATTTGTGTGACATCATCTGCTAAGATATGGGAAAATGTGAGCTGGAAGGGCAGTGCTCCGAGGCTCAGCTCATGTCGCCTTGGACATAGCTGTTTCTCTGGAAACCCTCCCTGCAAGGTGCCTTTCCCTTTTCTTTGTAGCCAACTGATGGATCTCCTATGAAAGATGACAGAGGGGACCCACCTCTCTTCATACAGAGAAGCCAACTGAACTGAAACTGAAACAGAAACAACCTGAGCTGAAATCAAACCAAAGATCACTTGGAAAGATGGGAAAAAAGTTATAAAGAGCCTTAGGCAAAGCCATCAGCAGCCCCAGTCTGACTCCTCCCTCATCCAAATTATCTGATGTCCTATTAGGAGGCTCATTAGGAAAACTCAAAGCCTCTCACTGCAAAAGTCACTACTTGGAGCTGCCCATCAGCCCCACAATAACTCTTCAGCCCTGCACAGAAGCAGCAGCTCCCAGCTGGAGCCACAGGTTTCAGCAAAGCAACCAGGTAACTTTTAAAAGGAGCAGGCCTGATGGCAAAGCTGCCTGAAGGATTTATACCAATGGGCAGAATGTGTGAGGATGCTCTGAAACCATTCACAGATCAGCACGGACAGGAGAAAGGTAAAAAGTACCCTCTGGAACAGTTGAGAGAGGTGATAGCACAGTTCTCAACTAATACAAAACAGCCTGATGAGGTGGCTGCACGAGAAGGGAGCTGCAGAGGAGCAACTATTGCTCCAGTATCCTAGTCACAAACTACTCCAGCAGCCCCATACTTCTGCTGTACAACAAGCTCCCATTGCAGCCCCAAGCACCGTTAACTTCACCACCAGCTTCCAATGCCTTGGAAATGGCTTACTCCTCAACCAGCAGCTTATTTTCCATCTTGCCGAGACTGTGAGCAAACCATTCATGAAAGCATTCCTCGCACGCCCACCGTTTCTTCCTTAAGGTCATTTTAAGAACCTAGAAATTACCATAGTTCCTAATCCCTGCTATGCACAGAACCCCACACGCATTTGTCCCGGTAACACAGAAACCACCCTGCGAACACTGGGCTTCCCGGGGAAGAACACCCCGAGCCCACCCCACTCGGGCTCAGAAGCTCCACTCTCAGCCCTTCACTGTTTCTCATTACCCCGCAGAGCTCCATTGGCTTAAACTTTTCTGGTTTCAGACCCCTCTTGTGCCAACAAAGCGCTGCAGAGCCCGTCCCTGAAGCACAAACTGAAGAGACCCCGGAGCACCGCCGGCCCCGAGAGTCTGCTCCAAACTCAGAACACGCTGGGAACACCCAACTTTTCCAGCAGACCCACGGCTCTCCCCCTGCCCTGCCCTGCCCTTTCCAGCCCACCAGGGAAGGCAGGCATTTGGAAAGCAGAGCTCCACGTACTCGGAACCCAAAGCATCAGCGGAACGAAACGCAGTGGATGCCCCACTCCCGCAGGGTTAAAAAAGCCGTTCCAGGGTTTTTCCTGGCTGCGTGTCCTGGGCTGTTGCACATCTGGCACTCTGCAGCCTCCTCTCGCCACGCTCCGCAGCCACGATTGGAGGGAGAAACCCTACAGAGAGGGGCAGGGGAGGACCAGGGGGTGCCCGACTCAAGCTCCTGTGCCCGGGATGCGCGCAGGGAACCGGAGCTGCTGCTCGCTCCGGCGCTAAAAGTTTCTTCTCCCCAGGGCAAAGGCACAGGGCGAGGCGAGAGGTCTCCAGCTGCCTCAATACGGACACAGCCGCCGACAGACCGAGAGCTACAGCTCCAGGCGCACATCCTGACTTCTGCTCCACAAAACCGAGCCCGGCAACAGGCGGCCCGGCTCCAGAAGGCGAATAAAGTCTTGCTTTGAGTTCTGTCCCCCTTTTCCGGGCCCCCTGACAAATGGCATTCGGAGACTCGGGCGGCTCAAGGAGGCTCGGGGGTTTCTTTCCCTTTTTCCATTCTGTTTCCTCTGGAATGCAGCGGGTCCGGACAAACGTTTTACCCCGCACAAAGCCCCCCCTCCCCGACCCCGCAACGCCGCTGTCCCGGGGCTGGGGGGGCTCTTGGATGGTCCTTACCTGCCCGGCCGAGGGACAGGGCACCCAGCAGCACCAGGGCAGCGGGCACCCCCCACCTCCGTATCCAACTGCGCCGTTTCCACCGCGTGTGCGTATCCATGGTCCAGAGGAACCGGGCACCCGCTCGAGGGGGAAAACCAATAAAAATAATAATATACAGCTATTTACAAGCCCCCCCGAGCAGCCGCTTTATAGAGCCATGGGCGGGCCGAGGGCAGCGGGGGCTCCGCGCGTCCGCTCCGGCTCCCGCCGAGGAAAACTTTCCTTCCTCTCCCCCCACCCCTTTTTTTTCCCTTCTTCTCCTTCTTTTAAGCCCAAGGCCGGAGCCCGTCAATCCCGGAGCAGCGCAGCCAACCGGGAGCGGGCGCAGCGGGGCAGGAGCCGCCCCCCGCCCCCCCCCCGGAAGGTTTAACAGGGCGGGGCGCCCCCCCCCCCCCCCCCCCCC
>JBAFWW010037081.1:8595-27179 GCA_036873685.1 Agapornis canus
TTGGATGAAGCCTTGGGTGCCATGGTTTAGTGTGAGGTGTCCCTGGTTATGGCAGAGGGGTTGGAACTGGATGATCTTAAGGTCCTTTCCAATCCTAACTTTTGTATGATTCTATGATTCTATGATCTTAAAGGTCCTTTCCAACTGAAATGATTCTAAGTTTTAAGGATGAAATTACTTTTAAGAGCTTGCATTAAAGTCTAAGGCGAATGTGTAACTGTATTATAGCTAGCTATGAAGAGAATAAAAGGAACTCTTCTGGTGGTTGAAGCAATTTTTCCCCTCTACATTTTATAATGATTTTGAAGCTGAATGCCACAGGCTTACAATGCTGACCTCTACAAGCTTAACACACAAGCAACTTCTTTAAGTATACAACCTTGAAAGTCTGCATCACTTTCAGGTTTCCGAATGCAATGCAAAGATTCAAAGAACCTGGAGGATTGGTTTTTACCTCTCTGCCTGGACTAATATTACTTTTAATGTTTTCCTTAACATCAGGAAGAAAATTCTTGCAATGGTGATTTTGAAATCGAATGAGATATTGTACTTCACAAGAAGCTTTTTACAGGAATATTCATCCCATGTATTAAGTCAAGGCCAAAGAACATCCTCTGAATTGTTTAAGCCATCCAAGCCATAAGGAAGACTCCTACCTTTGAATTTATGAACCCCATTAACTTCCCTGGGAAAAGTCTTCTCTCTTATTAAATCGTTCCCTGGGAGGGGATGACTACCCAGAGCATCCTTGGAGGAGTGAGGAAATGGCATTGCTTTATAGGGCTCCAGATAAAAATTAATTAGCAAAGCTTACTGTGTAAATTCAAGACTATGCAAATGACAGCGAATCTGAAGGCACGTGTGCGGGCTGAACTGATGCAGAATTAATGCTATATTATGCATAAAATGTATGAACAGCGTACCTGTTTCATGAAATATTAAAAGATTTGTGAAGTAATTGGGTATAATAATGATTCCATTAAATAAACACACAGAGATACAAAATATTTTGTACCGTTTATAGCTGTGACGAAGCCAACCTTTAGAGTTTATACATTGCAAAGAAAAATGATTTTTCCCATTTTAATTAAGGTTGAACAGATTCTGTGCTGCTGTTCTATTGCATTCTCAATAAAGGTGAAGTATATTGCTTGAACACAAGTGAATGGGGAGGGGGGTGGTGGTGGAACGTTATTTCATGCTGTTGAACAAGAATTACCTACATGTGGGTCACAGGCAGTATTTTTCCCACAGTATGCTCAAATACAGACACTTTTACATAGCTGGCAAGCTGTTGATTTGTGGATACCTCAGGGACAGCCATTCCAAGGTGTGTGTATATTTACTCTTGTTAAGCCGGGACATGATTTGTTGCTCATAACGTGGACCTCCATTTGTGTGCAAATGTGTTACGCTTAAGGTAACAGCTTTATCTATTGCCAAGAAGAGAGAAAAGAGCAGAAAAGAGTCCCGGGCAATTATCCACAACCTGCCTGGCACTGCTGAGCAGCACTCTAGTGTTGAGTGTAGCTGAGGATGGATGTAGCCCAGCATGGTTATTGCACCTGGAATTCATTGTGCCTAACCTTAGACATCAGCTGGCCACAAAGTTAAACTTGCATCTGAACCAGTCATCCCCAGACTGCTTTCCAGGATGTAAGGTGCTATTCATCATTTCTCCTTCAAGCAGTCAACTGCAGGATGAGGTGAAAGGTATCTAGAAGTACTCCCTTCTCCCAGTACTTACAAAGGTTAAGTCCAAGAAACTGGGCAAGCGTTGGCTTTGTTAAGTCATTTGTTAGTTAAACCAGGACTGATGAGCAAAATGGAAGCTCCTCAGGCAGCTTCTAGAATCAGTTAGGGTAGGAAAGGACCTTAAGATCATCTAGTTCCAACCCCTGCCATCAGCAGCTACAATCAAGTCTTCCCTTCTCTTGGTGCTGAGCTACAGTCCCATTGACTGTCATTGGTGTTTGGGCACTCAGCACCTTCTCAAGCCAAGTATTTTGGGGAACCTGCCCAGAGTTGGGTAGATTGGAATGGTTAAGGAGTGAACTGCAAGGATTACAAAGCATTTGGTCAAGGTGCTGTAATTGTCTGTGGCTATTAGTGAGTACTCAGATCTGTGTTCTTACCTCCTAGCACACCTGGCTGCCATGCAGTCAGCCTGCAGTTCTGTCCACAGAGGTTATTTGTTTCCAGATTCATCTAGAAATGATCTCTAGCTACTATCCCTACCCAGAGCAGCCTCCCTGCACTGCACTGGGAATGGTTATCTGCTATTCATAGCCATACTCAGAGCAGTTTTCACTCCCTGTGGTTGTCTCGGCCTCACTGCATGCCAACACCACTTCAACCAAACCTGGATTCATTTAACTGCCTCTCAGAGATGAGCTTTCCTTCCCCTTCTGTCCATGGGATCCTGCAGCATGTCAGGAGGGGACCAGGGACAGATGGCCTAGAGATATCAAGCTGCAATCCATCAGGATGTGACTGGGTTCTGTATTCATTGCTGTCCCCCATCTGCCCTATCAACCTCACTCACTGCCTTTCTCCCCTTGCTGCTAATGGGAAGAATGTCATCCTGCCCCAACTGTTTCATGTTTTGGCTGTGTATTTTAATTACAATCTATAAACTGGATCAAAAGAGATGTGAAAGGAAGGAACACTGCAGCGATGCAGGGAGATTTTAGCCAAGCTGAACTGCTTTGTTCAGTGTTTTAACGAGTGTTGAGAGAAAAGCAGCACTTCCCTCTTTGGTGATGAAGCCTCTAGATCTTTCAGTGCTTGAAGGCTTTTAATGTCTGCACTGGACAAGGGTCCAGCCAGGTTGCTAATGCACCATCCTGCAGATGAACCGTAAATCCAGTGAAATGTTTATCCATAAATTGGATGCTTTGATTGTATCCCAGCATGGACTTCATGGCTGCAGCCTGCAGAATTGTCTGTTGTGAACCTCGATGTGACAGCTTTCACAAACCTGCTATGTTTCACTCTCAAAGTGTTTCTCTGGTTGGTCCTGTACTTTTACTTGTCCATTTGTGGCTCTATGCTGCTCCCATCAGCAAACTGTAGGGCCAGGACCTGGAGGTACCTCACTGGTCTTGTAGTAGGCATTTCTCATCAGTGATGCGGATTAGGTACTACATTTTGAGCTGCCACAACTGCTCCCACCACAGCAGCTCACATGCTGGGCACAGATAAAGCTGTTGCAATGCATCTAGAGGCAGGAATCATTGCCTCTTAGTCAGGAAAATGATCCCTGTGATTTTCGAGTTCCCAGTATTAGCTGTGTGTCATATTCCCAGTACCAGCTGTGCAGCAATTGCTTTGCACAGAAGACATGTATTTGGGTTGTGGATACTTTCGTTAGACATCTGAAGTGGGGAAGATGAATCCCATGGCTATTTCACTTGAGCAAGTGGGCAATTCAATGCTTTTTTTTCCTCCTTTTAGCATTGATTGATGCATTTATGTCATAAAAGGTATAACAAAGAAGTGCTTCAATGTGAATTATTTAGACCAAAGTATTACCATCCGCCTTTCCATCATTTGACTCGTGACATAGATGTGACTTACAAAATGTGCCATGTATCAGTCTGCCCTTAGGCACCTTCACAGCAAGGACCCTTTTCATGAAAGCTGGGGATGAGAGAGCAAAGTCTGGGGTTACATTGCAGCAGGGGAGTTTTAGCCTGTGAGGAAGTTTTAGCTAAAGACAAGGGCATCATGGTGCTGGAGCAGGATAAAGCCCTGTAATCACTAAAGGTCTGGGATGAAGCTGGACAAAGAACACTTAGGAGCATGTCTCAAGTCAAGAAGGGTTTGGATGACCTTGTGGGTGCCTGTCCAACCCTGTTCTCAATGGTTCCTTGCATTCTGTGCATTCTGTGCCTGTTGCCAATGTCCAGCTTTGTTCCATAAGCAAGGTGGCTCCATGCTGGAACTCAGGACTTCTGATCCACTGTCACTGCCTC
This sequence comes from Agapornis canus, assembly GCA_036873685.1. Lineage (NCBI taxonomy): Eukaryota > Metazoa > Chordata > Aves > Psittaciformes > Psittacidae > Agapornis > Agapornis canus. Next base: position 12,573 of record JBAFWW010037081.1, read on the forward strand.
AGTTGCCAGGACCAGTATGGTCCATATACCACTGTGGGCAGTGGTTTGCTCCCTGTCAAAGCAGTGACCAAGACTGCTAAAAGGATCAGAATGACCCTTTTAATTTCTTCTTATGCTCAGTATTTCCTAATATCAAGGCTAATCTTTCTGCTGTCATTTAATCTAATGGCTTCCCCCCCACCCCGCTTCCAATGACAATGCAGATTCCTACTTTTATAGCATAAAAAGCCATTGCAAGGTGAGCATTACTGTGAGAGAAAGGGACCTAAAACTGGGCTTATATCCGCCCCAAAGGGATGCAACATTGTCGTTGCCAGAGCAATAGGCAGGAACCAGCACAGGGAACACATGAAGAACAATGGAGCAGAGAGAAAAACAAGTATCTTGTTTATTTTCCTTTTTCATATGGGAAAAAAACCCTGAAACTTATAAAAACTGCATGAGTTGGGTCACATAGGAATTCTGCAGCAAACCTAGAAACTGCATCCAAACCTTCAGGGAGCCCAGAGGAGTTGTAATAGCTTAGTTGTAAAAGCTTCCTTCCTTTCCAGCAGCTGCAAATGACAGTCACACATCCAAATAAACAAAACCTTTGCAATAGCCACCCTCCCCCCTCAGAAGAAGCTATAGGAAACTTCCTTCCTTGGTCACAAAGGATGGACACCTGCAACCTGCACAAAACCCAGGGAGAGAAAACACAGATGTACAGGGAGAGATGTATAGGACATGGTTTAGTGGGACTTGGGAGCGTACAGTTTATGGTCTTAAAGGTCTTTTCCAACCTTGATTCGATGGTGCTATACCAGAGGCATGCTATAGATCTGGCAGGGAAAGTGCTTACCTGGCTTCCACTTAGCCTGGGTCACTTTAGTAAAGCTGTGTGTTTCCTGGGTACTGCTGCAGAGCCAGGGTGAACTTACAGTTCTAGACTTGTCTTACCTGATGTTGGAAGATGAAGGATACAGTGAATGTCTCTGGCTTGTTGCCCGCCTGCACACCAGATGGTGCCTGTATCATCTGTTTCCTGTCCAAGACCAGAGAGCAGCACTAAACATTCCACTAATGGGGCTAGGTCTTGGGAGAGAGCAAAAGTCTGGGTCTGGGAGAGCCAAGACACAAGTTTTGCCATGGCAGGGACATGTAAACGTGTAAACCAGCCAGTTCCTCCTCTGTTGAGCCCAGCGAAGAATTGAGCTCTCATTAGAGCATCACAGCCCTCACCCTTTTGCACCCATGAATTGCATTCTAACCACCTTGTGTTCACATCTGCTTCACAACTCCTTACAGGAAAAACACAGGCAGTGGAGAACTTGATTCAGGTCCTCCAGTTTCAGATAGAAAGCAGAAAAAAAAAAAGCAGAAGTTAATACTGTCATATGAGGTTATTATAGCAAAGAAAAGGAGATTAGCATGGAGGAAATTAAAAGTCTACACTGCATAAACCATCTGGCAACTCTACTTAATGTAGACATACTCACGAAGCCCTTCCTGATCTGCCAGGTTAGTGGGCTAGGAGATAAGATCATCTAGGATAGATGGGTATTGTGACCCTGAGCCCTGTGAAGAGCTACCCAAACCCTCATTGCCTTGTCAAACCCCTCTGTCTAGAATAGAAACAGAGGAGGAAACAACCCAACCTAAGCCCCCCCTCCCTGGAGTGACTGGTTTATTCTAAGCCATCATGAGAAAGAGGAGATAATGTGAACTAGAGGCAACAAATGCAATTAAAAGGAGAGGGGGGAGAGGCCTTCCTTGTAATCACTGTTTCCGGAAGGCAATATGCTGTGGATTATAACATCTCAGGCCTAGAGTGGTACCATATGGTGACGCTCTGTTCATTCGACATTAAATCCTGGCATTTTGCAGCTGTCAAGATAAAGCTGTTTATATGAATAACATTGTAGTTTGTTTATAGGGAAATAATATGTAGTGAGTTATGATTAATCAAGGTGTCCAAAACCCGCTGCAGGCGTCTGAAATAGATTGGGTTTTGTGGCAGAAGCTTTGTCTCTTAAATCACGGATATATTTCTTCTTTTTCTTTCCCCTTTCCCCTCTTTTTCATTCCTTCTGTGTGTGTTCTGCTGTTTCTTACTCCTCCCCAGGGCACTCACAGGGTTGGCAAGTGGCAGATCTCATCCCCAGGCAGCAGTCTGGTCCTCCCTGCTCTGCATATAAGAGGAAGCCAAGGGAAAAGGTCTGGCATCACCCTTCTGCTGAGAGGTGATGCTTTTGCTGCAGGTACTCACGTGGGCACAAGGCTGTTCCTCCCAAGTAGAATATGCCTCTTTCCTCCACTCAGAAACTGCCTTTGGAGGTCTGGAGACTTGTTCTTTGTATTTTCATTGCTAGAGATGTCAGCCAACCTGTATTTAGCAGGGTGGCATGGACGTAAAGCCACAATTTCTTGCCTGCACTCTTTAACAAGCCATTTGGGGCTACCCTATAGGATCCTGAAGTGGTAGAGAAGCCCAAATGCCACGCTGCTGTGAAGTTTTTCCTAATGCTGCTGGTCTGCCTTTGTCATATAACTGTATCTTAACTGTATCATGCTGTACCTCATCTTTACAACACACTAACAGCTCTGCCTTGCTCAGCAGCACCATGCTACAATCAGACTGTGCAATGCAGGTAAGCAAAGAGTTGGCTTGGCAAGAGCAAGCTCTGTTACTGGCTTACTCCTCTTCACAGTGGGGCTATAAACCTTCATTATTTAAGGGCAGAAAACAGGAGGTATGTAGCAGAATAGCTCCATAGAACTCCATGCAAAATTACACTAGAGGATGTTGCATGTTGTTCTGAGGCAGAATCATAGAATCTGGGTTGGAAAGGACCTTAGGATCAAGTTCCAACCGCCTGCCATGGACATGGACACCTCATGCTAGACCATGTCACTCAAGGCTCTGTCCAACCTGGCCTTGAACGCTGCCAGGGATGGAGCATTTACTCCTTCTCCTCCTGGGCAATGTTTTACAACCAGCTTGTCCTCCCTCTGCAAGTTTCCTTTGCTTCAGCCTCCTGTTTGGACACATGAATGACACTGGCCATTTCAACAGGGCACCCAAATCTCAATCTCTTACTTTGGAACAGCTTTTTATCAAGCCTTCTACAGGACAAGCTTTGGATTTGGCCTCATACACACGAACACACTATACCCCTTCTCAATGGTAATGCAGCAGCCTTTTAATCTGCAGATTCATCACTGTTATGCTCCCTCCCAAACCCTCAAAGAGATTTATATCTCCCCCTCTGCCCCTAGCAATGCTTGTTGCTGATTAGTCAATATTTTCAGGTTGATCTTTTGCAATACGATGCCTGGCAAATGCAGCCACCCCATTTTCCCTGATAAGATGATTCTAGGAAACAATCATATCCATAGGAGGCTGCTAATAGGAGCTGCAGGGAGAGTTATAGATAATCAATCCAGAAATCACATTTGTAAGTGGCCCCTGTAGCTGCTTAATTAAGCACAGCATTCTGGCATTAGACATGAAGGTGCTTTAAGGTCTATTTGTCTTCACAGAAATTATCCCACTAATATATTTGCAATCCTGTGCTAACCCATCCTAATCTCACCTGTGGATTAGCAGGATAAAGGGATTTAAATGACAGTAAGGAACTTCTGGAGAAGGTGTGGAATCAAAGAGTGTGGCAAAGGAATATTTGACGTTGATGCTCTGCTGAGCAAGTTATTTCTGTCTTCCAAATTCCCTCTTGTATCTGACACCTTGGCACCAGGAATCTTTCCTTTCCTTACAGAGAGCTTGGGATAACTCAGCATCAGCCAAGTTATTCCTGCTGGAGGGACAAAGGAGAAAAGGAGGGATTCAAAGCCAGGTCAGGGAGGGTAGGAGAGTCAAGATTGCTGCTTCTGTTGCCAGTGGAGAACAGGAGTGTTGGGAATGGTGGTGCCTGCGCTGGTTCCAGGATCAGCAGTGTGACATCTCTCAGCTTGGCCAAGCAGGCACCAGGGTTACAACTCTTTGGTGCTCTGGGCAGCTGCCTCTTTGCTTGGTGCTAAGCAAAGAGTTCACAATAAATAGCTTCATAGAATAAAAATAACAATAATAACAACAGCAATAATGATACAACAAGGAAAAAAGATCACCAAAGACATTTCCAAGATGTGCTTCTGTTAGGAGGGAGTGTGGATGTTATTATTATTATTATTATTATTATTATTATTATTATCCACTCTCCCTTCTAACAAAGGCACATCTTGGAAGTGTCTTCAGGGATTATTCTTTTTCCTCCTTCTCATCTAATTTCCCTTGCAATTCCCCATTCATCAGTCCCTCTACTGCTTCTGTCTCCAGCAAAACTTCCATCTCGGACACTGTGCTGGGTGTTAGGAGCACCTCAGTCGCCTCAATGTCCTTTCCAGAGTCTACCTGCTCCTTTGGTGCAAGGCATCCAAATTTGTTCTCAAGCTTCCAGATAGCCAAGTGCTGGGACAGAGCTAATAAGCTGCAGATTTCCAAGGGAAAGTCAAACATGCATCCTCTGACTTCAAAGTATCCGCAGATATCAAGCTTTTCCCCCCCTTTCTCTCCACTTTTCCATCAGGTCACCATTTAGATTGATTTTTCTGCCTGAACTTTGGTTGAGTGTAAAAATGCCATGAAGAGGTGCAGGTAATACCAAAGAACTGAGGGTAGAGATCCTGGACAAGTGTTGTGACTTCAACCCATATTATTATAATATTGATCTGCATGTCAGTAAGGACCTCAGTTATTCAGAACAACTTCTTGTTCCCTAATGGCTTTATCTGTGCATTGCCAGAAATCCTTGAAGAAAACTATGGTGGTGGCACTTCTTCAGCAGTGAACAAAGTGTCTTGATATTCCACTATGCAATCGGAAGCAATACCGTGCACAACAAATGGCTGAAGAGTTTCCAGCATTGGGAAGAATTTGCGTGGCCCCTGTTGAGCATGGGAGAAGCCGCACCTTTGGATTGTCTGCAGATAGGTGCTAGCTATCACTTTAGACATCCCATTTTGTACCTGGCCTCAGTACAGTTTACAGAGTCTCAGAGGCTGTGTCACATCTGCTAGCCTAGAGCATCTCAAATGGCACAAGGTGCCTGTGTGCCAGGAAATGTATAATACATGTCTAACTAGGAATGAAGATGTATTTGCTCAGAGTATGCCAGAGGGAGCTACAAAACAAAGCCAGGCTGTGCTAGCCCAAACAATTAGGCTAGATTGCTAGCCTAAACAATCTACTAAAGGCAAATTCTACTATTTTTAGTAGAAAGGCAAATCCTATTGAGTTTTCTCATCACCACAACTCCATTGTGAGGGAAATCCCAGGGACATGAGTCCATCTTGTGGATACAGACTATGAGAGCTGTTTGTTTAATGAACAGGATCCTTTTTATCACTAGCCCTCACCATTTATTGTGCATGTTGTCAGGGTGGGAGATTGAGCCAGAAATCATGGCTGTGTCAGAGGGGTGGTGGGATCCTGTCACAGGTCAGTGTGCCAGGACCCCCCTGTCCTCCCAGCTTTCATTAACCTGGTGGTGACAAGGGCACATAAAGCAAGGAGGTGGCAGTGATGTGGGAAGATGCATTGGAAGCAGGCAGCCCCTGTGCAAGTAAATCCTTGGTGGGAGCAAGGCTGGCGTGTTCTCCTGCTGTCAACATCCTCTGGCAGGGTGCACTTCAAGCGACATGAGAAAGGGATGGGGAAAAGAGGAGATAGGGGATAGGAAAGAATTAAATACAACTTCAAGTAACGAAAAGAAGGAAAGAGGAAGAAAAAGAGTCTTTATTCCCTCCTCCTTCTTCATTCACACTATCACCTTCCCTTCTTCCTGTTTCCCATCTGCTTTTGTTACCTGTTTCTGAACTTCTCCCTGCAGCAATTACTGAGTACAACTGTTCTTAATGAGTAAGATAAGGTAAATTAAGCAACAACAATAGTAACAACAGCAACAACAATACTAACAACAGCAACAACAATAACAGTAGCAGCAACAATAACAACAAAATAAGAATAACAGGAAGTAGAAAAAGAAGATGACAATGATGATGATGACAATAATGATGTATTAAACCTGGAACAAGAGGAGCAAGAGGACAGTGCACATTTTGAACTCAAAAGCAGTCTCAGGTTTTTGGAAGTCCTGTGCTTAAGTGTTTTTCTAAGGCTGGCTCAGAAGATTGGAGAGACTTATCCTGTCATTAGCCCTTCTTTGTCCCAGCCCAGTCCAATGTGTGTCACATCTACTGCCTGAGCTGCCCAAAATGATGGATGTAACCATAAAACCATCCCTTCTGTGCTACAGCTCTAGGTCTGAGAGGAAAGATGCATGGAGTGCTGGGAAGCAGTTTTGGTTTTATGAGAGCAACTTTGGAGAGGACAGCTTCAGAAAACAGTGCCTGTGCAAATAAAATGGGTCACTGCTACCTGCCTTTAATCCCTCCGTTCTTCCATATCCCTGAACTATTCAGGTCCAAAAGCAGCAAGGCCAAAACCAAGTTGTTAGGTCTCCTGGCCAGGGTCAGCAACCACACTGTAGTCTCAGAGATGCTGCAGAGGCATGGTCCTCCCAGTGCTGGCCTAAGCAATGGATAGCAGATAAGGGCTACATAGTTTAATGCAGTTGTATATAGACATGCCTTAGCCACCTCAAGGACCAGGGCAGAGGTTGTTGATGCTGCTTCCTATCCCCAGAGCATCCCAGGCACAATTCTGAGGCATCATTTACCAGCTCTGGTATTGGACAGGTACACAAGGTGATGTTTAGGGACTTCCTTTGGCTTTTGTGGCAGATGATGGAATGAGAATGTGATGATGGCATTTCTAGGTGATACCTACAGCCAGCAATAAGTACAGTATCCCTTTGCGTGGCTTTCTACTGCTCCTTCTGTCCTCTTTACAGCATCAGACTTCCCCACTGGAGCCAGAAAAGTTTCCTTACATTTACTAAACATTGAGGGTCAAAAAGGCTTTGCAGTGAGCAGGGATTTGGTTTCTTCTGTCTATTTTAGTTGACATTTTTCATGCACAAAGCAATAGATGAACACAGCTGTTTCCTGCTGAGACCCATTACTGGTCCTTTGTTGTGCTGTACATACTTGAGAGCAAATGGAAAAGTTTACCATATCCACCACAGAGGAACAGGAAGACTCCCAAGTGAACAGTCAGTACCCGGATTAACCCCCTAACAAATGCATAATTCCCTGCAGTATCACTGATGGTGAGAGCAAGCCAGTTTTAGGTCTCACCTATCTATCTTCGTTGTTTCTTCTTTTGAGACTTAGCATTGTACATGCCAAGGCTCATTTGTTTTGGGAGAGATTTGGTTCCATTTGGTAAAAACAGCTGCTAAACTTGCAGTCAGCTTCCAATCCAGATGCTAAAGGTCTGCCCCTGCTAATGGCTTTGCTTCCACAAAACCCCTTTCCTCCTTCTCCAGTGTGATATAGAAGGCTCCAAATAAATCAGTTCCTCTTTGCTCTCTCCTGTTTAAGATTGAATGGGGAAATCTTTACATTTGTCCCCATCACACACTGTGACTCTGCTTCTTGAACTAAAGATTATCAGTCAACCAGGAGACAATGAACTTCTAAGGTCATAATAAATCTTAAGGTTAAGATCCTTAAAACTGTCTAAATACCATGAAAGTACTACTAAGTGATTATCTTTATTCTTACCTATTGAAATAGGCTTAAAACTAGGGCTGAAAACACATTGGAGAATGTGACTTTGGCAGTTTGTACCTTTTGTCTTTTGCAGCTCTAATAAGTGCAGTGTCCAATGATCCCAAGTCAGGATACAAGGCTTGATTCAGTAGACCACACTTATTTTCTCACTGCATCCCTTACTCCAGTGCCAGCATGACTGCTTACTTCCTGAAGGAACTGGGGACTCCCATTAGTATTCACAGGCTAAGGGCCAGTCTGTTTCTGCAGCCTGGCTCTTCAGGTGGCTCAAGACATAGGAGGACACCTCAATGTTCTTATCTATGGGCCTCAATTGCTCTGTCTGGAGAAAGAAATTCATGCTACTTCTGTTTCAAGGACCTAGAAGACCTACCATCCCTCTAGGATGGAAAAGGTTTATTTTCCAGCAGTTACCCCAAAGGTGGCTGTCCATTGCTTAGTCTTAGGTACGTCACTTCTTTTAGACCTAATACTGCAGAGGTCCAAGTTGCAGTTAATCCCTTGGTTGGTTTACCAAGATTCAGCCCAACCCATGCTACAGGGGTCAATTGACAGCACAGTTTGGTTTTTTCCTGAGCACTTAAAAAATCATTGCAAAATCAATTGAAAATATTCAGGTAATATAATGCAAAGCCTTTTGAAGCATTCAGAATAAGAGTTCCATGAATTTTACTTGGACTTCCTGCAGAGGTTGGGTTTTTTTGGAGGGCTTTTATACAGTTTCTTAGCTGACAAATCTTAGCTGTTATTTACCTTGGGGTTCCTAAGATGTGAAGATGTTTATCAGTAAGAAACCTTAAATGCTAACATATCTCCATGAATTACTTTGCTGCACCATCCTATGCTGCACCATATTCCTATGACCAGACTCTAACCTGAGGTCTGCAGTTCACTGGGCTCTAACCCTCACTGTGTCTTCCTGGGTTCATCTCAGATGACATTTTTCATCTAAAACTTAAATGTCTCCTATGGGTGGGCCTGGTCTCACCTAACCTTTAAGGATGGGAGTCAGCTTCAGATGCAAACTCTAAGCTTCAGGGCCTAAGAGGCATTGGTCGCCACATGATCTGAGTGTCCATTCTGCATCCAAATCCAACAAAAACCTAAGACCAGTATAAAGTGCATTGCCTCACCCCATAGGAGACATTTTGTGAGCTCTGGATTTAATTGTCTTGAGTGATGAAAGCTTCATGAACATACATGCAAGCCTGTTTGTACATTCATCCTTGTCTTTAGCATCATAGATGCCACTGAATGCAGCTAAATTCCTCTCCCCTCCTTGGGTGTCTTTGCACATCTCTGCACCTGAGCTGGGTGTCCTGGCTCCCTTTGCTGACAAATGTGATTGAGTCAATATCATCAGTGGAACTTAAGCTGTCATTCAACTGATGAAGAGTGGATGTCATCTCTGGAAGAGATGAATCACACTGAATTTCATTGCCTATACTAACTGTCTCGTATGATAAAGAGAGCTGAGGATGACATGCTCAGAGACAGATTCTGCATTGTAATTGTTGGATACCATTCCTAGATAATTGTCTAGACTCTCCCCATAGCCACTGGTAAGAATGGCACCTATGGGCAGTCTTAGATACCTCACACAATGAGAACACCCATCTTCTTTCTACTGACTGCAAAGGGGACATAGTCAATCTGCTCTTGCACATCTCATGTACACAGCCTGTTAATTTGCTTCAAGCCATGGGATATCACCATCACCATGGTCAATTTGGGGTGGTCACCCACAAAAACTGGCCTTCTATCAATGACTTCATATCAATGCAAGTATGTGAGGAACCCATATGCAGATTGAGAAGTACCTGTCTGGGGAAACAGATTTCACTTGCTCTGTATACTTTTGTTCAAATACATTAGAGCCCAGTTCTTGCTGACATCTATGGAGGCGAGTAAAGGTGTTGAGATGGGCATGATCATAGAATTATAGAATCACAGAATGGTTTGGGTTGGAAAGGACCTTAAGATCACCCATTTCCAACCCCCTGCCATGGGCAGGGATGCCTCACACTGGACCAGGTTGCTCCAAGTCCTGTCCAACATTGCCATGGATGGAGCATTTACCACTTCTCTGAACAACCTGTGCCAGCAGCTCACCACCCTCACAGAGAACTTCTTCCTTGTATCTAACCTGAACTTCCCCTGTTTCAGTCTGAACCCATCACCTCTTGTCCTATCGCTTTAGTTCCTGATGAAGAGCCCCTCTCCAGCATCCTTTTAGGCCTCCTTCAGATACTGGAAGCTGCTCTGAGGTCTCCACATAGGTCTCTTCTCCAGGCTGAACAGTGCCTATGTTCTCAGCCTGATGCAGCTGGATCCTCTGCTGTGTATCTATCTCAGCACCCTTCCACCACCAGCAGAACAACCATCCTGCAGGATGAGAGGTCCAAGCTGATTACCAATGCCCTTCAACCTCAGTATGGGAGAGCAAATGAAGAAGGCTGTGTTAAGGGAAGAACTCATGCCAGCTGCAGTTTGGCCCTACCCCAGGCCTGCATGTGCCTGGTGAAGCAGAAGACAAAGTAACTGTTGCAAAAGGTCCAGTAAAGGAACGTAAACGCACATTTGCTTATTAAGAGCTGCCTTTGGCTTTGCCACTGAATCCCTCTATAAAAATACCCTGTTGTTGTCCTCACAGGGGTTTTGTTCATCCCTTTCTCCACTGAAAATTGAGAAACATGTTGTGTGAAATATCAAGGCTAATTAGACCAAATGGTGCTCGGATCTGCTGCTGGTTTCCTGGAGCGTTGCTGACAGCTTCGGAGGCTTTAGTTTTCTTTCCTGTTAACTAATTATGAGCAATTCTTCACTTAGCTGCAAATTCCTATGGATGCCTTCATGGATAAGAGATGGCTGTGGGAATGGAGAAAGCGCAAGTGCACGTGTTTGTGTTGTGTGGGGGTTTGGGATAGGGGCATGTCTTCATGATACTGACTGAATGGCACATATGAGGAGAAAACAAAGGGTGTAATACCCCCATCTCCAGTGTGTTCATATGGGAGGGCTGATGTTGTGGTGGGAAGGTTTGCACAAGGAGCTGCTGGTCTGTGGGTAGAGGTGCAGGTGTGGAAGAGCATGAGGGGTTGGGAGGCAAAGCTGGTTGACTGTCAAGAGTGGATGGCCAAGGCAGTGCAAACCTGGAGAGCGTGGCCAGAGATGGTTCACTTCACTGAGGATGGCAACAAAAACAAGCAAGAGTGGATGCAAAAGGGATCACGGAGAGAATCATGGAGAGCAGAGCTCCTGCAAGGGCTGCAGAGCTGAGCAAGCACTGCAGGGTGGATGATGAACCCTCCCTTCCCATGGTTTGTGTCTTGGGAGTAAAGGTCTGTCCTACACTAAATCCATAGGGGTGTCTTAATCTCGCATCGGTGCCCAAAAGAGAAGGCAGTTAGACAGGGCACCCCAGGTATTTTGCTCAGGCAATTGTTTCAGGTATGAAGATGTGCTGCAAAACTTGGCAAGCAAATGCAAAATGCCACTGCAATGCCCAGACCTTGCCAACCGTAAGACCCCACTTTCCTCTGACCAGAGATGGGTTTGTGAGAGTCTGTGGTGTGCGATGTGAGAGTCCAAAACTTGTTTTCATCTCAGCCACAGGATCCGAGCAATTCCCCTGGCAAGCCTGGACGTCATCACCTCCTGCTCCCACCCCAAATCTGGCCCAGTCCTGGACCCTCTCTTCTAGTCTACCGGGCTTCCATTTGGTTTTTCCTCTCCTTTCCTTTTTTCCTTTGGCTGATGCTAGTTCTCTGCATGCTGAGCTAACAGCTACATTAAGAGACCTGAAAACACCATAGCAGAACTAAAGCAATTATTGTAATGTAGCCTTAACAGAGGCTGTAATGTGAGAGAATTAAAAATGTGCCAGTCTCATCACAATTTGATGTTGCTGTGACCTTCCAGGGGGTACTGACACATGAGGAGTCGAGCATGCCCCTGCTCTTCCCTTCTTTCTCTTGTCATAATAAAGAAGAAGGAGAGGGGAAGGAAAAATTAACCCAAATCCCCCATCCTTTCTCCAGAGCTGTCTGTGGTTCACAATGACTCTGGTATTGAAGGGTGGAGAAGTGTTAATCACAGAATAAAGCCCATCAATCCCTAATCCATTCACATCCAATCTGCACAGTAAATCCCATCACCACTAAGGTCAAATCTAGGATATAGAGACCATTGGCTCAGGAAAGTGATATGGGTTTGGGAGATGGCCTCTGAATGCAGCTTGTAAGAAGAGGTGCTACATGATGGGGCAGCCATCACCATCATCAAAAGGATCAGGCATTGAGATGCATGAGACAGGAAGCAACACCCTGCAAGTGAAAAACAGTAAAGCTTTCTTAAAGGTGTCAAGATGGGCTAAAACAGGTGTTATAAGAGATGTTTTTTGGTTCCTAAACCAATGCCTCACCAAGTTGCAGTCATGTCACATCTCAGGTCTGAGAGAGGGAGCTGAAGGTACATAACCCGTACCCCTCAGCACCAATTTGCTCCCAGTTTTTATACTACAGGCTGTTTCTCTTCCCTGCCACCTCCACTGATCCCCCAGTTGCTGTCCACCATGCTGACATGTGAACCACTCAAGAAAGGTCTCACCAAGGTGTCACAACCTCCCTATAAACACTGGTCCCTCCCCTGCCCAAGTGCAGACCAGATATCTCAATACATCCCCACCTGAATTACACAAACCAGCAGTGCAAAGGGCCCATCTACAGATAAGGGTTTATGGCACTTTACCTTCACTTCTCCTCTCTTTTCCACTTCTCCAGTGTGTATGCAAGTGTCCTGACCACTAACACCATCACCTTATATCCTGATTTAGGTAACGGTACCCAGTAGTACAGGTAATTCTTTCTCCCATTACTTCAGAGCAGGTGGATGGTGCATCATAGCTGGGTACTCCCTGCTTGAATCATGACTTGTTTCTTCATCAGCTCAGAGTGGGCTGGTGTCCTTGATAAGAGTTCAGGAAGCCTTTTTGTCAACAGGTCTTGGTGCATGACATGGTTCAGCTGGGAGAACATGGCTCTGATCTCTGTAAATCATCAGGACTAATGTCTAGAGCAAAACAAATCTTGTTAATGAGAGATGAGGTGATGCAACAGATTGCCCCTTGTGTTTATAGAACTAAGCTCATTGAACTAAGCAGCAGGCATAAAACATGCTATAATTAGACCTTTTTAATCCAGTCAAAATATAAACCTTGTAAACAGAGGAAGGGTTCCCCTTCTCATGTAAATAGGCTGTTGTGGAGAAGCCAGGTGAGTGCTACAGCAGCAACCGGAACTGTACTACAGTTAGTACTACTAACTACTAACTGTAGTACAGCTAGTACTAATACTATCAGCATTAACAGATGCAGGCAGCCTCAATCCCATGTTTATTTGCAAGGCACAGAAAGATTTGTGGACTCGGGAAAGCTGCATTTCACCTTGGGGATGGATACAGAAGGCCTGTCCAGGATTGCACTCTGGGGACAGCATGTTTTACTTGCAGTTGTATTTTCAGCACAAAGCTCATCCCAGTCACTTAAAACAAGAGAGGCTTCCCTGTTTGCCTGCCACGCTGCTGAAGGAAGCTGTAACTGTCAGAGGCAGGACAAAAAAGCCAACATCTGAAAATGAGAACAGGCTTGCGACGATTTCGACAAGTCAAATTGCTTTAAAACACCAAGTAAAAGTGGTACCAGTCCTCCAGGCAGTCAGCAGAGGGATAGCAGGAAAACATTAGAGCATCCACCAGCTCATAAACAAGTGCCAGAGGGTTGCACCTCCATTAGAGAAGTAGAATCCTCACTGACAAATATCTGCAGGTTGTTCTTTGATAGTAGACCTCAGCTATACATGTTAGGGTGACATCTCGCTGACTATAGACCTCCACAGGGCATCCTTTGGGCTTTGTAGCAGGAAAGCAAGTACTGATCTTGCATAGTGTTCTTCTGTAAGACATCCCAAGTCTCAAACTAAGGAGGAGAGTAGGAGAAGGATGTTACCATGCAGCAAACTCTGATGTGTTATGTACTACTCTGGACCTCCTTTAGGATCAGGATCAAAATCACCAGAGAAAAAGATGCTCGAAAGCACACTTTTGTGCTCATCATTAAAAAGAGCTATGGAAAGTTGTGCAAAGGAGATGAGCCCAAACACAAAATGAAATGAAAACCACCCTGGCTTTCAGTTATGTTCACATGCAACTGAGCTGAACAGGACTCTGAGCACAGCAGCGTGCAGTCCTCTGTCATTACAGCTGAGCATACTGATTAGCATCTTGTGCATAGCCCAGCTGGCAACAGGTACCAAGCTGTGGCTCTATAGCTCCCGTCTCCCTGGGACACTCGGCCTGGCCAAGTGCTGCCACCTCGGGCAGGCTCTGCCCAGCAAACACCAACCCTTGGTGTGCCCAGGCTGGGCTCTGGGCAGCGCTGCCACTGGGGCTGGGAACCAGGGAGAGGGGCAGGTGGTGGGGAGAGAGGTACAGATACCCCTGGGGGGACCCAAAAGTGAGGAGGGAAAACCCCACCATGGACATTGCATTCCTCCCAGGGAAGAGCTCAGGGTGGTGAAGACTGAAGTGACAGCCCTCAAGTTTCTGCTGTAGGACCATGGTGCCTTTGACTTATAGGACCTTGGCGGATGCTAGCAGTGAGAGCAGCACACTGGGGAAAAGAGACATTCTTTTGAATAATCAGTTTTCCTTTATTATTAGTGATGTTTTTCACTGCTAACGTTTGTGAGTGTTAGTGTAACTGGACTAATAATAAGTGTGATATTTTGAGCCAACTGTTACAAGTGTAATTAGGCTAACAATAAGTTTTTTTCTACAGATATAGTGTGTCCTTTTGTTGGTAACAAGACTCTGAGGGTGTTGTGGTTTAAACCCAACCAGGCAGCTCGTTCACTCACTCAACCCCCCTTTCTTGCC
>JBAFWW010037082.1:0-11308 GCA_036873685.1 Agapornis canus
CCAACCAGATTTGCATATCCCACATGCCCTTGGTCATCGTGCTTGTAGTAAGCATTATTAGAGCCCTTGGAAATCTTCACTCGCAAAGCTAAGCCATCAAAAACAAAACCAAATGACAAGCAGTGAATGGAAAACTATGTGAAATTTAACACTTTAAGTATAACTAAAGAAAAGCAAAAATAGGGAAGACAGCAAGGTACTTCTACCTTTGCAAGGCTTGCTACAGGCCTCTAAGTTGCTTGGATCCTGCAGCAAATGCCTCCAGCTTTCAGTCACTTTAGAAGAGCTCCATGGTCTGAGTGGAGAACTGAGCTCTTTGTCACACACAGACCACCCTGATTGATGACTGTGTTTATTTTGGGTGTAAATACAGCCATGTCGAAGATAACTGGGGAAAAAAAAAATAAGAAAAAAATCCAGCAATGGATCCCTAATATGAATCAAATACAAATTTGGATTTAGATTTCCCAAAACAAGTGGTAAATTAAGTAACAGATGAGTAATTTCTCCCTGTCTTTTTGTTTGAATACTGCCAGACTTAGAAAACCAATTCAAAATATAAAAACTACCAACCTGACAGTTTCCACTGTGAACCAGTGATGAATTAGCTTGACTAGGAAACTGCAGCTGGAAGAGACTGGAATGGTATGGATCCTAAAGGGGAAAAAAAAAGATTCAAAACAAAACAGAGGCAAAACACCTCTGAAACCTAGTGACAGAAAAGCTCCCAAGGCAGTAGAGAACTACCAGAAAGCAGCTGCACCATTACAATAGCCTGAAACAAAGCTTCCATAGCTACGGCTCTTTCTTCCCCCTGAGAACCATAGCACGCTACCCACTCCAAAGCAGCTGGGTATTACTATCTCTAGCATGGCTTGATGCATGAGTGAAGTGTTGTTCAGCACCCATTTGGGCAATATACCTTGACTTCCCAAATCTCGTTCACCTCGCATGGAGCAGACTCAGTTAATAAACAATAAACAGTTAATAAACACAAGAGAAACACTCTTGTGTTGCTTTGCAGATATTTGTGCTGCTGTCTGGACTGCCAGACCTACTTTTCATCTATTAACCCAAGACTTGATACCTCAAATCTCAACGGCTATCAATGGGATCAGAGGACAAGACATCATGAGACACCACTAAGCTAAGCCCACAACAGTGCAGTTCAAAGGTTCAAAGACTGTGTACAGATTTAAACCTTCCTTACCACCACTTATTTTAGTGCAATTATGCTCACACACTTCATTAGTAAGACCTGAACATTCAGATACAAAAATTAAAAATTTAAAAAGATTAAAAAAAATTTTAAAAGATTAAAAAAAACTTAAAAAGATTAAAAAGTTGCCAAAATCTTAATAATGTATGTGTAAGACTTCCTGGCATCATAGGGACTTGGCATTTGTTCTAGGGTTTTCCTTAATTCCTTAATAAAGGATAGACTTCTGGAATTTGAAGGTTTTCCACACTCCCCCCCCCCCCCCCCCCCCCCGTTGTTTTCACTTGGCCCCAAGATGTCAGCCCCTGCGGGAGATGTGGTCTGAGCCTGTGTCAGTGGCAAGGAGCTGCCTGGGGTGTGGAGCCAGCCACACTCTCCAGGCTGGGCAGCTGTACAACAGCAGAACCTCACAGTACAGGAATGCAACAAATACATCTCTTCTCTAACTGTTTCCCAATGCCCTTCGGCACCTCATGGAGAATGAATTTTGCTGGCAGCAGCAATTTTGAAACCTGCAGTGGTCTTCCAAGCCCAAGTAAGAGAATGATTCACAGATGTATGTGTGTACATTTGCATACACCAAGATCTTTGCTCTCTTCACACTACCTCAAGAATCTCTCACTTTCCTGCTTCTCCAAGAGTACTATGACAGGAATGTGCTTAAGCTAGTGCACACAGACATAAGAGGTTAATCAACTTCACCCAGAAAAGCCACGCCATTATATTTAATACATAAAGAAATAAATATCCATGCTTATCAGCTTCTGCAGCACCCATATACAGGGAGTTCTCTTGGCATGCAAGGGAGGTTCCTGCTGCCTCCATCCCAAACTGTCTTGCTTTACTTTTCCCTCTGGTTGCTGTGCTTCAGACAAAGCTTTAAAAGAAACAAAGACTCCATCTGCATCTGGCCTTGCTAATATTTCCAAGCAGACCTGGCTTCGAGGGAACAACTCCCCTAGAGAAAGCCCAGGAAACCTCACAAACACAGGGTCAGGGCTGTGACCAGCCACTGAAATAGATTTGCTCAAATGAGAAATTAACTGCAACAGTTCTATAATTTCTGAAGGGATAGCTTGTTCCCACAAGTGCTAATTGAAACACCAACTAATGCAGCTGTTCAAGATTAAGGGAAGTGTGTAAGCCACTGGGAAGGAACACTGGTATTTAGAAACATTCTTGGTTCTGGTAACAAAAAAAAGACAGGTTTTAAAGGGCAGAATCTGTTCAAATTTAGGTGCTCAGTACCACTTATTTTTAAATGGGGCCATTGAATATAGCCCCATTAGTATTAGTAATTAGCATTAGCCCCATTAGCATTAGTAAGGATCCCCCAAAATATGAACATCTGAAAAGTTCTCAGTCTCTGTATCAGGCCTGCAGAAAAATGAGTAAAAGGCTCCCACAGCCTGCCTCACCTCCAGTAAGAAGACTCAGGTCATGGCCCACCACTACGTGCTCAGTATTGGACAGAAAGGTAGACCCAAGTCCTTCCAACCAGTGGCTTATTTTCTCGTTTTCTTTTTTTCCCAAAAAAAAGTTATAACCATATGTTCTGGGCTCAGCAGTAGCAGTCATTTTTCTCCTTCTCAGTAGCTGGTGCAGTGCTGTGTTTTTGACCAGACCAAGACAAAGGAACAATGCTAGTAATAGTGGTCTCCCAAGATGAAACCCAAATTTAGCATTTGAAGGTCTACTTCAAAGTAGAGAAGACCTGCAAGAGAAATGTAAGAAGAGACCATAAACTGTTCTTCCTACAAGCTAAATGATGGCTAAGGATGCTGGGCCATCCAGAAAGATTTTGCCTCTGGAAACTGAAAAATAGGTATGTTCAGAAGAGCAGGAAACGCTCAAAATAGTCACTGTTAATCACTAGTATTTCATATTTTCACATCAGTCTCCCTGGAGCTTCCAACGTCTACACACAGCTTGATGCAAACCACTGAAAATAGAGGTTTCTTTTACCTGCAGTGACTTTCAGATTACAGCTCAACAACCTTCTCATGTTTGAAGAAATCCATTCAATCTGCTCAGTAGTTTACAATTGTCCTTTATCTTTCTTCAAGTATAAGCTTTTCCTTCAAGTTGCTATGCAAGTGCAGCATAAGTAATAAAAACACACTGTCACACATCAGTAAGTCCTGGGCAATATTCATTCCCAAATTGGACTTCCTCCTATTGAAAGCACAGGTATAAACTCGATGGAATCAAACTGCTGGGAGCTCCCCATGATGCACATGAAGCAGGACTGGCAGGTTGCACTTGCTGTGCTAAGTGCTCTCAGCAACCTGCAGACTTTCTCTGAGTGACATGCAGCCTTCAAGCCAACAGTCAGTTGTGGGGCAAGGAAGAGACCCCAGCAAGAATGAATGAAAAAGCCATAAGGCAACCATGACAAGAAGTCCTCAATGCCCCTGAACTCCAAGGCTATACATCACATCACATGGTCACCCTCTAGCCTGGCTTAAACAAACCAGGGCTGCTCTACACTAAAAGTCACTACTTTTTGTTAGTAGCTTTTCAAGAAAACCCCTGCATAGACCAGGCAACAGAACTGCCACCCCATGTTATCTCCTTGAAGTCAGATCTGCATTTAAGGCTGATTTCCATCCAGACCTTTCAGCTCTCCAGTGGATCAGGAATTCCTTTGCTGTTGCTGCAGGCTGAATAGGACTGTCAAACGGACAACAGCACCAAGCCTTCCAGACCTAGTCTCCAACAAGTTGCAATTTGCCTACATACTCAGGTGCACAGAGACATCACATAGAAAACCTCAACTGTAAAACATTTCATGTATGTGCAGCAATTCCTGAAAAAATGTGGTACAAATGCCAGGAGCTATCCTCCACTTCAGCTGGTCTTGAAGACTTTGAGGGTTCAGGTACATACTTGCTGAGCATCAGCTTGCTAAATTCCACCTCTGTAGGCTTTTGGACAGTAGTCATGTTACAGTGCTCTGTACTAAGCCTGCACAGCTCACTGGAGGTCCTCATGGTTTTCTGCAATCCTAGCATTCACCCCTCTGAGAAGAGTCCTTGGATCAACAGCTGCACAGTTAGAAAAAGCTGGGGCATACTTACACCCCACGGGTACACGTCCATTCCACCAGAATCAACCAACTGCATTTCCCATGAAGGCTTAGAAAGCAGGAGTTACAGACAGGAAGAAATTCTGGACTCAGCCATCATCCCAAGCTCAGCACTGCCAGAGTGCAGCAGTCTCATCAAAGAGTCTCCCAGCAACAATACCTGCAACCATGAGAAGGATCCCATCAACTTCCAGGAGGCTGGAATTTTTAATTCACACTCCCAGGGCATGCAGGCCAATGAGACCAGTGCAAAGTATTTTATTTCTGTTGCACCACCATATGGAAATGTTTAATCATGAAAGACACCAAAACAAAGTGGAGGACACCCAGCATTTGGCTGAAGAACTACTGGCATAGCCTGCCCTCCAACAGAAAGGGCCAGCCCTCAGCTCCATTGTCTGCTGGCAATGTACACACGGGTATTCACTTACACCTTCCCTGTTCCAGCTCTGTGTGGCTCACTTGCAGTGTAACTATTGAGAGAAATTAACTTGGCCAAGCCTACACTACAAATAAATCCCCTGGCCAATTTGCATTCAGAAATATGACTCTGCACTTCTCCATGAAAGACTCACTGTCTGGGCATAGAGAAGGCTGTGGTAGGGGTATGTCCCAGAGGAATAGATCACTAGAGACACACGGAGAAATCCCAGCACTGCTGTGAAAGTGCAGAGTATTGTTGTCAAACACACAGCTCTCTCTTTGCTATGCTCTCACACAGAACTTTGCCAAGTTTAAAGGCTTAGACCCCGAGATGAAGCTCTAGGTTGGCCTTGCACAGACAAACCCCAGTTACAACAATTTAATTAAGTTTCTCCCCATTGCTTCTGCATATATATCTCTACCCTGGTGACCTGCAACACCACCACCAGAAATGGATGATAACAGGTTATAAAGACAAATCTAAACCCAGGGAGGAAGGGCAACCCCTTCCCTACTTGTAGCACAGGTTAATCTCCGGTACAACGGGGTGTTATACCAGGTATCAGATTTGCAGAAGCAGACAAAGTCAGCAAGTCTTTTTAAAAAGAATTCAACTTCAGGGCGGCTTGAGAATAGCACTTTTTAAGCTGGATCAACAGACATCTGTGGATTATTTCTACTTTGTTTGTGAAAGGTAACTTAAAAACCCCTGAAATACTATACATGAGATACTATGCAGGAATCTGTATTCCCACAGGAAAAATGTGCTGGGTTTACAGTTAGGCAACAGAATAACATTTCCCTTTTATGCTAAACTGATTAGACCAATGCCCCTGTCAGAATCAATGTGCCCATCTAAAATTTTTCTGTGAGATCCCCAGCACAGTCTCAGTGGGCAGCACAATAAGCCATCTGTGTACCTAGAAACTCATAGCTCAAGTCATAGTGCAAGGTAACAGGATCAAGACTGACATGGGCACATAAGAAACGCCTGCTTTCCTGAGAGAACTGTGCAGTACTGGGAGCAGACAGTCAAACAGGGCAAGCATAAGGACAATAAAACCCCAGGTGGTTGTAACAGTACAGACAGAGAAACAGAAAGAGAAGTAACTTTCTTTACTGCTTCCCCTACAGCCGCTGTACTAGCAAGTCAGCATCCTTTGTGATTGAAAGTGTTAACACAGAATCTGCTTTTAAAATACAGCCAGGAGGTACAGCAAGTAGAAGTCAACCTGGGATCTGCAAAAATCCCTCACAAGGAGGAGAGCTGCCATGTTTTTTTCTCCTGTACTTTACATGAGATCCAGGCACTTGCCTAGACCACAAACAAATCTGCAAGCACGTTTGCCTTGCTACTGTCTGTTTCTGGTGGAATGGACGTGTACCTGTGGGGTGTACATACCGTCTGTTTCAGTCTTCCTACTGCCGGAGCACCTCCTCTTACACAGACCATAAGGCACTGATCAAGCCTTAGAGCTGTCCTAAGGGACAACCAACTCCAACGTTTCTGGAAGCAGTACATTTAAGTAGAATAAATTAGTCTGTAAGCAAGGGAAATGCCATTCTTGCTTTTACAGCCAGAAGATGTGTCAATTAAAGGCTTCGTCTAGAGCATAGTACAAGGTGAATCAAGAAAAAGGACTGATCTCTCCATTAGATCACCAGTCTGCCTCCTCACACGTACACCAGCAGTGCTGGGCACCCCAAGCCAGCCTGTACAGGAAAAGCGCAAACAAGAACGCACTGGTAGAAGCCTGGCCCAAGAGCTCAGGCCTCCAGGTGAACACTGGAGACAGCACAGCTGAATAAGCTAGGACAAGAGCTTCAGATGCCATCTCATGGGCAAGTCACATCACAGCTGATACTGGATTTGCATTATTTATCCCATTTAACATCACTGTGTGCTCAAGCACATTCATAGTCACTCAGGGGTATGGCTGGTAGGAAATGTCACAGCCCTCCAAGAAGTCACAGGGCTAACACCTCTCTCCAACCAAAGGAAAGCATTTCTGCTTTTTAAAACACTTCTGAAGCAAACCTGCAGTATTAAAAACAAGAAATGTCAAAAGACAAAAGCAAACATTAGCTGTGTACCAGATGCTCCTGGGAAGACTGAGGCCTGAAACCCATCTAACACTATCTTCAGGTCCTTCCAAAGGTATCTAAGTTATTTACAACAGCTGCTACTGATGGAAGCCACATGAAGGAAACTGAACACAGAGCTGAAAACAGTCATGACACACATCCCCAGATGTTGCTGCTTGCTGTATGGTAAGGCAATTAAAGAGCACAACGGGTGTAGGCCAGGACAATATGTCTTCATGGAAAGGTATGTGCACTGGCTTTGTAGTCTGCATTAACATAGAGAATAAAGAACCATACAGAAAAGAATGCAGGAAAAGTACAAATAAATATATAAATTAATAAAAGTTCAACATCGATCCAATTGGCCAGGTATTGTCTCCAAATGATAAAATGTCAAATGGCTACAGAACTTTCATCTCTGCAGCAGAGGTTTACCCAACCAGCAGGATAACCATAGGAGGGGAAGATTTGGGAATCCAGTTTGCCTCTTTAGCTCTTGCTCAGTACCTACATGTGGATAAGCCTACATCTTGAACTGTATTGCACTTACCATCCAGGCGTTCAGGGACTTAACTTATTCCTTCATGGACTTAATTAGTTCAGTATCCATTCCCAAGCACTTTGCTAAGTCCAGGAAGCTCAAAGTCTTTGCCACATCACATCTTTCCTGCACTGTTAAGCTAAGTTTGATATTTGAGGCCTGACTTCCCATCTGTGGTCATCTTCTGAACAGTTAGCAGACCTTTCCACCACCTATATTAAACTGTCTCTACCACCACCCAACCATGCCAAGGTTGTACATGGGGCTAGCCAGGGCTATGAATGAGATACAGTTTGTTCCTCTAACACTCTACTAAGTAGCATAGCCAAAGGCTAAAGCACCCTAGTTAGTCACAGGGTCAGGAATAAAAGATTTTTGCCTTTTCATGGGTTATCGGAGCTTCAGAGAGCACCAGAAACATGCACATCATTTAACTTCTTATATTCTGGGATCAAGGAATCAGCAATAAAAAGGCAAAACCAAACTGTTAATGCTGGAGATGCAACCAGCAGTTCTCTCCCAGAATAAGCCCCACCCCTGACAGTTTAATAGCCCAACCAATGCATAATCCTTACGAACCTACAGGATGAAGTTAATCGTACACAGTGTGTGAACCATATCAATCAGACTGTACATTTCCCTTAATTTACTACAGATTTGTGGCAAACAAACAGTGAGTTTCATTATCTTCTCACTGGCACGGGTTTCACTTGGCATAAAGGAGTTTATGCCAAATTTTTCTGTCACCAACATCAAACTAAAGCTTACAGTCATTAGCAAGTTATTTTAAAGTCAGGCTTTGCTGAAAGCAGCATGGAACTTGAGACTTCATAATTTTGGCTTAACTCTTTTCTAGTAGCCAGTTACACTGGAAAATGGACATACTCTGAATTGCATGGAATGGCACAGTGCTTCAAAATAAATGGATTACGTCATATTTGCTGGCAAATTTACCCATAATTAAGTAAGAAATTAGAAAAACAACTCTGCAGCCAAGTAGGGAAAAAAAATAAAAACTCAACCTTTACATGTGAAGTAGAGACTTTTCCTGTATGCCATCTGTAATTTTGTCCATGACATTTCAGATGAAGAAACAGTGGAAAAGGTGACATCTCATAAGCTGAGATGATTCTAAACATGGGGGAGGAGTGGAAAAGGGAAACAACACTTTACTAGCATGAAATAGTCACAAATTAAAACTTACTGAATTTCTCCCATGGACACATTTTAGTGTTCTCACCTTGAATAGCTAAGTGTACCCATCTTCAATGTACTCTGGGAATTAGGCAGTATGAATCAGACAGGCTAGAGGGTATGCCCAGGGGCCCCCAAAATCCATAGCAAAGGTCCCCAGAATCCATAGCAAAGGTCTCAATGTCCCCAGGCATTCCACTGAGGCAGCATTATAGCTTCATTTTACAGACAGGGAAACAAATGCAAAGAGATTAGTGGATTTTCATGAGTCACAAAAAAGGAGTGGGTGTCAGGCCTGGGAATGATAAAACAAGCCTGCATCCCTTCCAAAATATACACTGAAATAAACTATAGATATCCAGCTTTTGTAGAGAAGTTTGCTTAACACATTCATAGAGTCTTTGTCAGACCACTGGTAAATTTGTGGCCATGGCAATCTCAACTTTTCCTTCATGCTGCTTTTAAACTCCTGCAAGCTCAAAGGCAAAGTCGCTGCTCCTGTCCAAGCATTTTGCCTTCCTCACTGAAAAAAACCCTGGGTTTTGGGGGATGTGACTCTAGATTCTTTTTTTAAGCAGTGAAGCACTTGTACTACAGAGGAGGAAAAAAAAAAAGACCAACCAAACCAAAACACAATTAAAAAACATGTCCAGGATTAGAAATACTTTCACATGCTCCTAAAACAAGTGGATGACTTGACTCAGGAGCTGAGGCCCTGACTTCAGCCTGTACACAGTGCTAAACATGACTTAATACTGTTGCAGTGTTGCAAATTTAGGCTCAAACCTGTTGAGTCCTTTGCTGACCTGGTGATGTCTCCCCAGCTCCAGCCTCACAGCCACCAGTCCTGCGGATAATAGAGGGCAGTGACTCCAAG
Source organism: Agapornis canus (assembly GCA_036873685.1). Classification (NCBI taxonomy): domain Eukaryota; kingdom Metazoa; phylum Chordata; class Aves; order Psittaciformes; family Psittacidae; genus Agapornis; species Agapornis canus. The sequence continues at coordinate 9,428 of JBAFWW010037082.1, forward strand.
TTGGTTTATTAATGGCCTTTCATTGTTTTGTACTTGGAATGGCATGCTTCTAAGCAAGCTGTCAAACCTGGCAGCTAAACCTCTGTCCTTGCTGCCTAATTGAGAACTCAGTTGGCAGGAGGAAATAAATAAAAAGAAGAGAAAAGGTTTTCTGTCATCTTAGCCCAGAACAACATGGTCCTCTGAACTAACACTACACCATTAACAACCCCAGTACTAAACACAGTTGTGTGTAAGCAAAGCATTTCTACTTTTAAGTTCTAAATACTGTGAGCCAGCTAAACTTTCTGAGTCTAAATTTCCCATTTGTGATGCCCTCTTTCACTCACAGCTGGAGGAATGCACACAGCTTCTCCTATGGGCACACATGTGCAGGACACATGCAGTACACATGGCTCCTGGCTGGTGAACACAAATAAAATACTATGAGTGCTAAGATCAGAACACATTTTCTATTGGAAAAGACTAAGTCTAGACTTAAACTGATGGAAAACTGGTGCTATGCTGATGGTTCACTTAAAGAGAAGAGAAAATAAAACTGAGTTCTCAACATTTCTCCAGTCTTGTAAGTTAACAGCTCTGCAGCCTTCTGTAAGTAATGCTGTGTATTTCTCACCCCCAACTGAGGAAAAGGGATCATGAAAGCGAAGTGACATTTAAAGGAAGGTTGGGACTGCTGACATTCCAGTACACAGCATAGCAATTCTCACTTCTGCTGGTCTGTCCTCTTTGTGGGGTTTCAGGAAATGTCTCTGCAAAGGTGCAAATTTCAGGGAGAGCAAAGCACTGAAGATTGCATCAGCAAGTGTGGTAAAGGTTCACAGAGAAGAATGCAAATAAACAACCTGTTTTAACTACTCAAGGTTTAATCTTGAGGACAACTGCAGTTTCAGGATAGCTAATTTCTTCTCCTTCACTGCCTGGATATATACAAAAGAGAGGAAATGGGCACTTAGTTAATCTCAGCAATAATTTCCTTGTAAATTGACTGGGTAACTGGAAGCCCCATAAAATACATGTATGCCTTTATTTTGCAGAGTGTGTTTCCCAACTATGCCATTTTCAATGTGAAAGAGTCACAGCTTTGATACATCAATTGCAGCAGATGAAGTGCAGAAGATAAAAGTGTTCTCTAATCTCAGTGGAGAGACTCCCACACACATCTGCAGGCATTAGACTTGACTGTCCCAGCAGGGACATGCTCTGACCCAAACAGCCCTTGCACGCATCACAGCACTTGTCCAGAAGCATACTTGTGCTTGGACATTTGAGTTCCCTGGGGCTTTGAGACAATTTCAAAGGCTGGGAAACTGGATGTTTTGAATACCTGATAAGCTCATCACAAGGCATTGCTGTGAATGAAAGAGCAGAGAAGAAAATGACTGCCCAGCTTTGATAAATACACAGTCCCTCAATTGAGTGTGCTGGAAAATGATCCCAGGCTCTCTCTCTGTCAGTGATAAACACCATCCTTACTATGATCCCAGTAGTACAATAGGGAATAGTAGATGATACACAACAACTGTCATATGCATTACAAAATATGTATCCACTTCATATAAAACAACATATGCTTGTTTTAGAGACTCTGGGTTTTTACACAGAGATGTGATGTACAAGGAGACAAACTGAAACCAAATTGCTTAATTTATTTGCTGACACTTATTTTCTTAGAAGTTATGTTCAAAGGTGTCCAATAAATCGGTTAATCTGACCTACTACACACCAGAGGGCAAAGCATCACTTAATGTCCCCATAACAAAATTTTTAGCATCACTTGTTTGCCATCAAACAAAAAAAAAAAAAAAAAAAAGAGAAAAACAAACAAGAAAAATTTTCCAACACCCCTTTCCTAGGTTCAGAAGTTTCAGTCAGTTTTTT
>JBAFWW010037082.1:19191-29713 GCA_036873685.1 Agapornis canus
GTGCTCCAGTCCCCTTGATGCGCAGATTAACTCCACAACTCCTTAAAGTTGTAAAAGAAGGGCATAAGATCTTGGTCTCCACTGGGCAAAAAACCCCTTAATTCAGTAGCAGCAGAATCCAGCGGTTACTCAGGTGCCTGGACTGTTAAATTTCCTAGCAATAATCAGAAATAATGGGTAAGCTGTATCATAAAGGAGAAAATAACGTGCTGCCCTCCTGCTGACCATAGACTCCTTTCCAAGCCTGCAGGCTTCATAAAATTCAACAACCTTGAAACGCTACATTCTCCAATGATATATAATCCCCTCACCTAACTGTAATCTTCCTTGCACACACAGTAGAGCAGTCTCAAAAGTAAAACAGAGCATGAGGCATCATCCCCCAATGGCAACAGCTTCCTACCCAAATCTGTGGGTCCTGCACAATTCCAATAAACACTGGTTCTGAAGTTTGAATGTTGTATGCCCAAACCCTAGCACCGTCTCCATTGCCAGCCACAGGAGCACTTCTCACAGTAACAGAAAAGCTCAAGCTCCTGACCCCTATCCCTAATCCACAGAGATTTCTAGAGAGAATCTGAACTTCTCCTCTTTGTTCTGGACAGTCTCTCTGAAGATCCTGTTTTCCTTCCATTCATCCTCTCTAAGGACACACAGCTGGCTCACCTCCTCCCACAGCTCTTTCACCTCCCTACCCAGCACCTGAAGAGCACACCTTCCCCATGCAAGGCCAACACTATATCAACACAAAACACAATTTCAATGAACTGAGTAACAAACCAGGCACTTCAGTTCTCCTTTTCCCAGTCCTTACCAGTAATTCTGTGTAAGAATTCAGGAGACATAAAATGCAAGCATCGGATCCTGAAGACATTAGAACTCTTTTTTAAGCCTTCTGTTTTCAAAAATGAGAAAAAGCATGAGGTTTGCTCTTTTCCAAAATAGAAATGTAAGCCTTTGCCCTAGTCATATCGTTCCTATGCTGACTTTTCATCTTTCAATAGGTCTTTTTTGTTAGGATTCTTGCTATTCTAGTGTACTGACTTGTGCTTTTCACTTAGCTTTAAATATTTTTGTCACTCTCCTGGTGGGTTAGATTCAGTAGACTATAGGAAGGGACATTTTATTTCAGAAGAATTTAAGAGCAAAACCACATCCTCAATAAATCTCAAGGGTTTATTCAACAGCATTAATAGGCACACCGGCTTTTAACTTCCACCAAGCAGAAAATCTGCAGCTATAACTCAGGATCCTGGGATGGCACTGAAAAAAGGCACCTTGGGACAGTACCCCACCCACCCTCCATCACTCCTCCCCATGGGCTGTGTCACTGTTGCAGCATTTATTTATCTTCACAAACAGAGCTGCAGCTGGGAGGTATAACTACCCCAAAAAGTCACTTCCCTACTGGCAAGCAGCAAGATGAAGCAGCCAAGGACCACACTTCAGAATGCATCACAGAAAATAGCTAACCAGCTGCAACAAGCTGAGCCAGTGCAGCCAAGGTCAGTGCTATATGCACCTGTTTTCTCTGCAGCAAATATTAAATCACCCTGGCTCATTTCCAATGAGCTTTTACTCTCACTTAAACACATTGGTTTGTTTTTCTTGATACAGAGATGACGTAACAACCCTGCATCCTCACATTAACTGGTAAGCGATGACAGTTGAAGGGGAATAGTCTTGCTGCAGTTTCATCGGCCACATTCCTCTTTGCCCCCTAGACATAAACTATAGGAATGGAAAAGCTTTCTCATCACTTTTACTTGTTGTCTTAATGCTCACACTTCCTGGTTAACCTTTTTCTAGGACTTGGCACAAGATGGCTTTTGACTATCTAATGACACAGTGCGTGCAGTAGTCTGGCTATGGGAAATGTCTGAAGTCTGGTGAGGATGGATTCAAACCAACAAACTGGAAAAGGAAAAAAAAAAGGGCATTCAAGTCTTTGCATTTGTCAGATTTCAACATTTAACTGCCACATCACAATTAGCAGTTCAATGTATGAATGCCAGAAAACAGCCTTTTCCTCCAATTCTCCTAAGTACCTTGTAAGGCCAAGAATGATTGAAAATACTGAGGAAATAAGTAAAAAACCAGCCTTAAATTCCTATTCTATTCTATTCCCAGAGGTACCACACAACATTCATTTTAAGAGCAGCTGTTAGGCAAGTTGCAAAACCAAGATTCTGACCCGTGAACTGAAGAGATAAACCAGCTGCTATCAGGGTCAGGATATAAGCTAACACTTCACAGTTCCTGAACCTAGTTTTTGCCACTGGGCAAAATTCAAGCCAGACTGCAGCCATGCATAACCTTTCCTCTGCAGAGGGATCAAAGACCAAACACAAGCAAACAATCCTTCTGGAATTAAAGGAAGTCTGTACCCTGGGGAGGAGGGGGAATAATAAATCATATTTTTCCTCCTTACAGGGAAAAAAAAAAACAACTTAAGAAAAAAAATCCTTATTGGAGCTGAAGCCTTACAAAGCTAATGTGAAAGAGCTTATATGAGACCTATCATGGCACTGCAGTTTACATGGACTCCCACCACCTTCTTTGGCATGCTCATGAGTCCCAGGGCCCAAGACGGGGACAGCCTTAAATTTAATGCATTTTCTGCTTCAGATCAAAACATGCTTATTTTTGGAAAAGGTGCATTATTCCTATCAGTGCACACAGACAGAATGAAAGGGAAACAGACAGAAACCTGTACTACAACCACATGGGCACCAGGGAAACACTGAAGCTGACATCTCCAGCACTGATAGTATTTTAAGAGTCCCTGGAAAAGGAGAAAGGACAGACTTTGTTGTAAACATATTCCCATCCCAAAACAACACCATGGGCTTTCATGCTGTTTTATCTGACAACATATTTACATGTTAGTAAAGGGGAAAGACATATTGACTATGTAAATAATTGGTCAGAATGAAAGCAGAAGATAAACCACCCTTCACTCCTTAATAAGGTATTATTTACCAGTATGTCTTACAGCTATCTCAAATAATCCCAAAGAAACGTAAGAAATACTGTATTAAGGTACTTCTAGTCCTCTGCAGTGAAACTTTATCCAGTCTCTGGTACAATATTAAATCATTCATTTAGCAGTGCCATATGTGTCAAGAAGAGGATCAACATATCAAAACATTACAAAAACGTTACTACAAAACATTATCACAACCAAAATGGCTCTTAGAAAACTTTGGTATATGATTTCAAATGGAGTTTGGTCAATATAGTAAGCTAGAAATTGTTTAAAATCACCACATATTTATTGAGTCCTCCATTAACTTGCCAGGAATAAAACCAGAGTCATTCTACAGTAACAAAAGACCAAGTTGTCCCAAGGACATGATGGATAGATATTCATGTGCATGGGTGCACACATGTATAATGGAAACAAATCATTTCTATGTTTAAAACCTGGATTCAGGCCCCGAACGGAGCAAATAGTGAAGTTTCATTAAAAATAAATAAATGAATTTGAAAGTCCCTTTCTCTTTACTGATAATAGCAGTGCCACAAGTCTGTCTGAAGGAACTGGATGTTCAGACAGAAGATGGCAAAATTCCACCCTGTAGTGAAAATAGATTTTGTTCCTCTAGCCTGAAGTTTTTATGCATGCGAGCCCCATTTAGATATAATCAACCCCTGGCAATGAGGATCATCAATGTACATTATGCTTCAATAAAATAAAGGAAATGAGATGCACATAAACATGTTGAAACAATATTATGTCTGAGATATCATCCCACAGGAAGGAAATTCCAGGTTCTGACAGACAGCACCCTGCATCAGCTCAGACCTCTCTCTACTCTGTAGCCCATATGGGCTTTAGGAAGTTCCCCAGGACCAAGGAATGGCAGTGAGCACTGGCTATGGGCAGCTCCCAATCTTCTGCACACCATGTGTATCACAGATCTATTTTTAGAGAATTCTGATACAGTATGTGAAGACTTCCATTTTCAGGGGACTGAAACAAATAACTGCAGCTGCTGTGATACTTTATGCAGCAGAAGATCAAAAACACCCTTTAATCTATGGTTCAGCATACATCCTGACAGGCAACAGGTCTAGCTGTCATGCTATCCCCTCCAGTCCCTCAAGCAGAAGCTCCTTCTTTTCCTGTCCTAAGGCAGGCCCATGCTGTACCTCCCAGGAACCAACCACTCCAGTTAAACACCTGCAGTTTCTTCCAGGAGTCCGATTAGCAGTGACCAGGGAGCCTTCTGAAAAAAACCCCACACTCAATTTAGCAGAAAGAACATAAAAAAGTGAAGAAAGCTACTGGAACAAAAACTGCTGGAACAGCAAAGCTTAGTGCGAGTCTTGACTTTATCCCAAAGGTTTGCCCCCCTGACAGACCTGCCCTCAGCCAACATAAATTTCCAGCACACTCCTTGCCAGTGACTACCTCATGAGAACAGGTTGCCCAGATTATGGAGTCTCTCTCCCTGGAGATACTAAAAACTTGAATTTAAATAGTACTTGGCAGCCTTCACCTGAGCCTGCTTTGAGTAGGGGCTGGGACTAGATCATCTTCAGAGATGCCCTCCAATCTTAACCATTCTAAAATATCCATGCATAAGAAGACCTGGGATACTCCAATTGGAGAAGCACTGAGAAAGGGAAGAGGCTTTTGTCCCTGTAATAATGGGATGACAGCAAGAATTAGGCAGGCTTCCCCTGAACCAGGCCTAACTGATCCCTGCTTCCAGATTCACCAGAAGTCGAGCTGCAATAGCTTGTATGCTATGAACATACAGGTGAAACTGGCATTTTTTAAGGGACAAATTAACTCCAGAACTTTGCAGCCAACACTGGTTGTGGTCGGTCCTTTGACACATTCCCACAGCTGCCTTCCACTTCTCCCACACTTGAACAGGCCTCAAAAGACATGGCAGTACACAAGTTCACTTGACAGACACCACCCTCAACTGGATGGGGAATCCCAAAATGGGGCAACAGGCAAATCAGGGATGAAGAAATATCTTGCTCCAGGCAGGAATGAGCTGGATGACCCCTTGGGGCCTTGTCACCTCTACTTTGTACATATTATAAAAAGAAAAATAAAAATTCTTGAAAACTATTTATCCCAGAACTTTCAAAGCCTCCAAAGTCCTGTAATAAACAACAGTCTCTGCTATTAAACTTTGTCCTGCTGTTTTTTTGTGGTATCTTTTTGACATCTAGCCTGTAAACACAACACCTGCATTACAAGGAACCAGGCAGACAATTACACAAGTGACAGACATGGACAGACACGCAATAAAAGGGCAGACCTGTCTCAAAACATAACTGCCAAAAAATAGCAGGCAAAGTAATGGCTGCGTTTTCAGAGATACACAGCATGTAGGACTCAAAAATAAAATTAAACAAATAATAAGAATCCACAAGCACACGGAACATATTATATTCACTAGTCTTACATAATTCCTACACATTCCAAGTCATATTTACAATATAATCCCCTCCCCTCTAGAGGGCTACTTGTTCATTTTAATGAAGATCACAATACTCACCTTCATGTCTAGTATAATGTGTGGCACAAGATGGTCGTTAATGGCATCAAAAAAGTATGAGAATCTGTCAATTTGTGAGCACAGTAGGAAAAACAAAGAAACTACTGCTACCAAGTAAACTGCCATCACAGATCTGATGCTGCGCCTATCATTCCTCTACAGAACAGCAAAGATTTTAGGGGAAGAATAGTTCAAGTCTTGCCATGCAGACCTCAGCGAGGCACAGCAGTAATTTCCACCTTCCCTTCAAAGGATTCTACTGAACAACTTCATTATGTCATTTGCTTAAGTTTGCCAAGACTCAGATGAGGGTGACAGACCCAAAAGACAACAAAAAATGTTACTGAGATATTGGGATGGAATAATTTCTATAACTTCCCCTTATTTTCCATTTATTACATAAATTTAAAACACTTCAGCGTAAAAGAGACCACAATAAGTAAGAAGAATCAAGAAATGTCAATTATGAATAGTATCTCTGGTCTTAATAAATTCAAGAATCTTATGTGGGTTACTTCAATTTTCTAGCTGGAAAAATTGGGGAAGAATGTTTAAGTATTTTACTTCCATTTTTTCTTCCGATGTAGTCATCCAAATGTAAGTTCATTGGAAGAAAGTCTCTATGCATCTTGTACAGCATGAACATCACCTTAATTATAACTCCAAGGCTATGCAAGTCCCATCTCACTCTTAGGCCCACTCAGTCTAATTTATTAAAGCTATAGAGTAAATAAATTCAAACATCTACAAATACGAATGGGAAACTGAAACCTCACAAGTTTACATGACAAGCCAAGTGAAAAGTCAATTTAATTTTCCAAAACCAGAATTTTAATATTGCCATTTGGAACTCTCAGCACAAGGAAATTTTAAATAGATGCAAAACACCAATGGATTGAAGCAACAGACAAAGCCAGCAAACTGGAACTTCAGCATTCCTAAGTGATTAATACTGACCATGAAGATTAAAGTGACCTTGTTACACTAATGGAAACAAGGACAGAAAACAGTACATGTGAAAGCCAACACTACCCAGTGAGTAATAACACCCATCACAAAAGTTTCAAATGATCCCTGCATCTTACCAGAAACTGTCCTCTATATAGAATTTTTCACATTTGAAAAGCAAACTGTTGTAGAATAAGAAAATGCTCAGATACAATATCACCAGCTAGTTCTAGACTAATAATACGTCATTATGAAAGTTAATTATTATACTGATCTCATCAGCATCTATTTTCATCTACAACTAGTTCTTATATGTTGAAACCATACACTCACTGGAGCCAGTGTTGCAGTATATCCACTGATCTCTCGTCTGGGATTTATTCCAGCTTTCCACCAATCTCACCTATAATTTCTACATTATTATTTCTGAAATATAAGCAGACTCTGAGCTGCAAAGCAGGCACAGATTTTCAAGCACAAAAACCCCCTAATTATTGCTTCCAAGCACCAACTCATTCATGCAGACACTTAATCCCCAGGTCTTTTCAGAAGAGGGAGCAGATGGCCCACAGCTATGAACTATCAGGTATTTAAAAATGAAATTACTGACAACTTTCTTTGCTATACTGTCACTTAATCTGAGGCTAAGAAAAGTGTAAACCAGTGTGATAAACTGCTGAATACACATGCTTTCACACTGCTCACTACAGCCAAGATGAACCTGTCTGACAAACACTCCTTACCTGCCATTGTATGAATGTCATTGAGTCATCACAGCTAATGTTCAAAACAACAACAAAAGAACAGAGAGAGAACCTGGGTTCTGCTGATGAAGTGTGGAGTCTTTGGTGTTCCCACCTCAGTGGCCAGTACCAAAGGCTCACAGACAGGCTGCCTGTGGCTAAGTCTACCCCAGAAAGCTAAGCAGGGCCATCACAGAACAGTGTTTCACAGAAATTCACACCATTATGTTATTGGTACAATCTTAGGATGATCCAGTACCTGGATGGGCCTGCACCCACACTGGTACTCTGACAAAAGGATGTCTGGGGTTAATACAGGCCAGCAACCATCCCTAGGAGGCAGTTTGGATGCAGCTCCCCAGTTCTTGGGGGTTGAAGAAAGGAAGCGTTTAACTGAAAGGAGTTGAGTCACAACGTGCCAGTTGGCCTCAGACCAAATGGCCTGCTCAATTCACTGTTAGCCAGCAAGTCCTTCCAAGGTTGATCACAACCTTGGTAACTGAAGAAGTCAGAATTATGACCAAAGGGAACAGGAGAGCATGAGATTGTCCAGCATACACCTTTTGCTCAGTTTCAGACTAACAAAGATGAAGATTAATTGATATAGGCTACAAAAAGAAAATTTAGTGTCCACTTCAAACTCATTCATTGTCTTTTAACCCATCTTTATTTGCTGTCACTCATAAAGCTTCCACCCTAGAAATCTGAGGAATCCACTGCTGAATATAAGGCCTTAAGCAATGCAGAGAGCATATGGGAGTTAAGAGATGATGTATGTTTTTAGCTTTCATTTGCAAGACCTACACTTAGGCTTTTTAAAACACTGACTTATCCAAGAAAACTTTGAAGTAGAATGTAAGTGGCAATGAAGCAATGCAACTTTTTGCCACTTCACTGCTCTTCACACCAAGCTATCCCAGTAACACAACACCACAGGGACACAGGTAAATCATGGAATTTATATGTTGAAAGGACTCATCAAGCACAAAGTCTGAAATGCAACATGCTTCCAGAAATAGATTGTATTGTTTCTTTTGCTCTCAAGAGACTTGATAGATACGGTAGGTGAGCTTCCTCTTGGTGGGTACTTCCTGTCCTGAAATTCCCAGCAACTAAAAAAGCTCAGGTCATACTGGGCAGCTGAAGTAAACAGGACTAAACCTGTCCAAGGAATCACTGCCTCCTACAGGCACTGATCCATCTCTCTGGCAACTCGAAGTACCCACAGAAGTTGCTTTTCAGCAGCCATGACATTCTACTCATTCTAATTTTATAAAGCTTGGCATTTTCAACAGCAGCTTTTCCAGTTCAACCATGCCTTGTGTCTGCATGCAGCCCTCCTAAATGAAGCGATATTGTTATGAGAATTTCAGCATATTTTAATTTATCTTACACGTGGTATTATTTCATTAACAGTTCCCACAAACACTTTCACACAATATTGCAGAGCCCTTAAGTAAGGATAAAGGAAGCAATGTACTCAAAATGCTCTGCTCAACTTCAAAAAAACCCCAAATTTATTCTGCATTTCTACACTGAGACGCATTTCAGAATCCACGCCTGCTTCGGTGATCAGGTCTGCATTTACTGTGTGTTTTATAACACTATGTTTTATAAACACCAAGCTTGGCTGAATCCACAGTACAAACCACATGTAGGTTCAGGTAACATCTACTCTTACACATCTACTCCATCTACTCTTACATCTACTCCAAAACAGCAGAATTCCTACTAATATCAACAAAACAAGAGTCACGGACCTATGCACAGATGAGTCCAGCATTCAGTCACTGCCATATGCCAGCTTGTAATTCCACAGTCACATTCAGGATGATATCACAATCTGGTTTGTGCACCCTAAATTCAAAACGGGGAGGGAGGCAAAAAAATTCACTGATTATACCGGCCCCTGTTTTCTGCAGGCCTGAAGAGTACTTGAAGATAAGCAACAGTCATGTGCCTGAAGCATGCACAGAAACATCGAATGCTGCCTTCTTAAAGACACTTCAGTATCAGTGATGTGAGGGTCTTCCCAGCATTCCTTTATACAAAGTAAAACTGAAGTTCAGTGACTTTTGAAGTTAACAGGAGTCTTCCCACTAACTTAAGTGAACTCTGGATAAGGCTTCTACAGCACCACTTCCTATTTTACATGGTTACCACACTTGGATCTTTTCAATTAATTTCAGTTCCTCCCAACATTTATGTCAGGCTGAAAGATGTTGGTTTTGGCTTTTTTTCTTTTTACCCTTACATAAAGGCGGACTAACCAGCTCCCATATTGGTCTAATTTCTCCATCCCGACACACATTTGACTGCCACAGCTGCCCCCATGCTGCGACTTCTGAATACATCTTTGAATCCATCTTTCAGACTACAGCTTTGCAACAATGCTCCTTTTCAATGCCCATCAGCACCTACTCAGCAGGGCTGCCCTCCAGCCCTGGCAAACCCTCACCATCTCCCCACAAAGCCCGGTATTTACCAGCCAGGGAGCAAAACACCGCTCTCCCACTCCGGCTCTTCGCTTCGAGTCGCGAGTTCTTCGTGTCTGCGGGTTTGGACAAATGCTAAAGCGGTGAATACTCCCAGGCTTCAGGCCAGCTTCGCTCGAGAAACCTCAGCTCGCCACCACACTGCATACCGCTGCAGCAAAACCCTCTCTCCCCCCGCTGCCGTGGGACCGTGGGGCCGCCCTCGGGAGCACCCGGCGTTCCTCACCCAGAGGCCGGGTGGGAGAGCTCTTGCCCGCCGTGCCGAAGACAGACGCCGGCTCTTTAGCTCCAACGGTGGGAGCTGCGCCCCCCGTGCCTCTGCCCCGGCCAGAGGTGCCCGAGCGTCGGCTACCTGCGCTGCGCGGAGGCAGGACGGCTCTCCCTCCTGCTGGAGAGCGAGAGGGGACGGCGGGAGAAGCTGAGGCATCCGCTTCCCGCCTTCCCGGCACGGCAATGCCGACGGCTCTCCGCAAAGCCCCCTCTCGCCGACGGCAGCGGGAGCCCCCCTCTAAGAACAAGCAGGGCTGGGGAAGCCGGGGCTCTGCTCGCTCCCTGAGGGGCCGCAGGGTCCAGGCCACAGCCCCGCGCCGAGGTCCCGAAGCCTTGCTTCGCCCCCTCCCCCTTACCAGAGGGCGATCCTGTTCTTGGGGTAGTGCAGCCTCTCGATGCAGCCGAGGAAGTGAGGCAGTGCGTGCGCCGCGTTGCGGGCGATGATGGCCAGGAGCACGGTGGGCTTCTGCAGAGCCGACTCGGGCAGGGGCTGGGGCTGGGGCTCGGGCTCGGGCTCGAGGCTCGGTGGTGGAGGTGGCTC
>JBAFWW010037083.1:6237-21653 GCA_036873685.1 Agapornis canus
CCAGAGAAGCTGTGGCTGCCCCATCCCTGGCAGTGCTCAAGGCCAGGTTGGATGGAGCTTGGAGCAAGCTGCTCCAGTGGAAGGTGTCCATGCCTATGGCAGGGGGTTAGGACTGGCTGAGCTTACAGGTCCCTTCCAACCCAACCCAGTCTGGGATTCTATGATTCTGTGGTCCAACATCAGCTATGCTTATGGAAAAAACCAACCTGCACCATGGCCAGAGTGCTGCACTCCTCAGCATCCCTCACTCCACAACAGCACCAGGCTCTGTCCCCATTTGTGCATCCCAGCCATTCACCAGGACTTTGCCAACCTCTACCACCTGTTCTGCTTCCCTTGGCCACTACAGCCCTTGGTAGCCAACAACCACCCTGGAATGGCCTGGCTCCTTCCAGCCAGGAGCCATCAGGCACGGCTGGCTGCAATGCTAATGCCTGGCCATACCACCGCGCCGAGTAATGGCCATTGCAGCACAAAATTAACGGTGCATCTGCTCCTCGCTGCAGACGCCGGCGAGAGTGGGCTGTAATTTCGTCTCCGATCCCCCAAATACTGTTTGTTGTCGTGCTGTAATCTTGGCAATCAATGTAACAGCTGAACAGATCGTTTCGGCTGAAATATTTGCTAAACACGCTAAGACCTTGAAACCACACCTCAGCGTGCGCGTATTGTGCATGGAATTACACACGCAACTAAATCAGGGTTTAAGGGAGGCAGGGATGCTGAGAGTTGCCAGCCAATTAAAACACAAACCCGACGAGAAAACAACAAAACAAGCCCCGCCGTGTTGAGCTCCAGCACCTTTCACCAGCACCATCTTATTGCCTCGGAAGGAGACAAAGCAAAGCTTCAAAGCGCTGCCGTCCAAGATGCATCAACTGAAATGGGCAGGCAACGTTTTTAGAAGGGGAGTTTAATGGTCAGAGGAATCACTTGGCCATACCAGCTGTATACATATTAACCTCCCAACGTCTCTCGGACTGAGCGCTGCCTGCACTCATCTGGTTATAAATAGGCTAAGCCACGAAATGTGTTTATTTAGAGAATTGAGTCCGAGTTGCTTTCTGATTTCTGTGCCTAACCTGCTTGAAATGCCAGCTTGGGAAATGAGAGAGGCAGATCTAGCGAAGACAAAGCTGCAGGAGACCAGGTTATGTTCACAGCCACGCTACCAACCACCTGCACGCCCTCCTGCAAGTCATGCCCCGCTGTTCTTCACTTCTTTTCCCCTATAAGGGTTGTGTTTAATTTGAAATCAGCTTTCCAGAAGACAGATTGTGTCTTCTTATGCATGGATGCAACAGCTCCACTGCAGGACTCTGACTGCTGCTGGGGCCAGTCATTGTTAGCGTAACACCTACCAGCATATGAGGTTCAACACCATGATCCTCACACTGTCCACCACTGAACCAACACAAGGTCTTTGGGGACAAGAGAGAAAAGGTGATCCTTTCTGGTCCGACTCTAAAGGTTTTGTTTTCTTCCAGCACTGCAAAGCATTTGTATAAATTAGTGCAGACATCTGATATACATCAAATGTGACAGGCCCAGGCTAAGTTCAAACTTCTGATCACAGCATCCATCACTAGCACTGAGCTATTCATCAACAATTGATCGCAACAAAGAGGGAGAACAAAACCTTTCACTTCAGTAATTGATATCTAAGGTCTCCCAAGGCCAGGACCACCACTACCTCCTCCTCCTCAAGACTGCAGGTTGTTCAGTTCATCTCCAAGAGTTTGTCCCATTAAAGCAACCTCACACCACAGGAGCAAAAGCATCTCAGGGACCACAGCTCTGTGATTCTCTAGGAAAACCCTTGTTCAACTCACTATAACAGGTTAATGGGGTGAAGCTGGAAGATCAGAGATGTTATTGATGGAAGCGGAGTCAGGGACTCAAGATAAAAGGGATCACTCTCCTCTCTGCTACAACCTCCCGGTGAGACCCTGAGAACATCACACAGCCTCCTTGGTCCCATCTCCCAGCAGGATTAGGATCTCCTTCAGGAATGCTTTAGAGAGAGCACGTTTGCCAGTGTGAGGTGCCAAGATGTGACAGCAGAACTTTCAGCCTGACCCAAGCAACCTTTAATCCTCTCAGCCCTGTCAAATCACAGCTGCTGAATCACAGCAGCTCTTGACTTCGACTTAGAAGAGAGAGTTTGGGGTCACTGGGCACCTCCACAGTGACCTGCCAGCCTCAATCCTTGGCTGAAACAGCCCATCCATTTCTAAACACCTCATTCAATGGGGTTTCAACCACCTGCACTGCACAGGGACCAGTATGTTGTCCAAGCTGGAAAGCTGGCTTGGATAAAACTGCCATTAGCCAACAAGAGAAGCCAAGGGGGCAACAGCTTAAAGCCAGGAGAGCCACACCAGCACAAACACCACCTCCACCACTGCAGTTACCCCAGTGCCTGCGAGACCACAAGCTTCCTTCCCAAAGGGAGACAAGGGAACCACTTTGCATGTCTTTATCACGCCACTGACTCTAATCCAGCAGCAAGAGCCAACCTGGCTTGCCTGGATCCCTTAGGAAGACGCAGGCTTGCCAACCTGCTGAGAAGCAAGCGGCTGCCTGTGCTCCCAGCCTTGGCAGCATTCCCAAGGTGGAGAAGCAATGGGCTTTCCCTAGAGGCACAAGGCGGATAAAGGCAGCTCAATGCTTCCTACAAGACGTGCATGGCCCTTGCCAGTGGATGTGTGTCCCAAGCAATTCCTTGTCTTGGCACAAGGCCCCAAGGGTGCCAGTACACAACCTCGTTGCAGCAAAGCACATGGAAAGGGAAAACACTGTTTTCCTTTATTAAAGATACATCAATTTAGTCTTTTCCCACACATTTTTTCTAATGAAGGTGCTATGCTGGGCACTGGGAGACTAAGGGAGTTTGTGCTCAGATCAAACATGCAGTTCAAGTGTTGCATTTACCAAGGGCTAGGCAGCTTCAAAGCTTTCCCTTCCACTCAGATTTTAAGCACTTCTACAAAAGAACATTGATTTGGGGTTAAATTGACTGATTTTAGTCATAGCTGGTTCATATGGTGCACTCAAAAGACAAATTGGACGAGACTGCAAGCTATGGATCAGCTCTGATAATTGAGAGTCCTCTTTTTTGTTCTAAGTATTTTCCATGCTTATAATTTGCTATTATTTGGCCCCTGCCTGGCCAGAAAAGGCATTTTCACAGTATGGGAGCCTCTCTTTCAAGGGAGGGTATTATATTTTAATGCCAATTACAACAGAAGTAAGAATCAGACATCCCTGCAACCCTTTAGAGCTCCTGCATAGGAAATAGCCTATTTGGGGAGGGGATGTGTTTTGTTCATATATATTTATGCAGAGAGTTTATTTACTCCAATTTAGCTGAAATATATAATAAACGTGTATCAAGCACTAAACACTTGCAACAAGGATCAGCTCCAGTCCTTCAGGTGCACTGCTGGAGCCACTATATGAACACTTCTTAAGCATGTAACATGATAGGAATACCTAAGGCAGCAAGACTGGGACAGGCAGAGATTCTGCCACATTCCTTTGGACACAGACGAGGAAATATCAGCTTTTGCCACCCCAGCACAAGTCGTCATAAATGTCCCAAAACATAAGGCCGGGGGGACTGCAGCACATCCCTTCCCCTGCAAACAGCCAGATGTAAACCACAGCATGGATGCAGCACCTTATCCCAACCAAACCGACTCAGTTTCCTCATGGCAAAAAAAGGGGATGCTAAAAGAGGAATTCAGGGGGGAACTGTTTGCAAAATGCATCCACGGTGTTGATATCAGCTGCCGAATTAACATCTTCATCATCACTTATAATCCCATTAACCTTGATTACATTGCACAGCTCTTTGCAGCAGCAATGTCAACCGAAGATGTCAGCACCCCTCCATCCCCATGTTATGAAAGGCTGAAAGACCCATTTGATTAACTAGGGGGAAAAAGAAACCTAAACCATCAAACTTCTTACTCTAAGAGGTTGGTTATCCCCAAACATTTCCTCCACTGAACCCACTGATCCCTTCCTGAGTTTGAGGCCAAGCTGGATGGGGTTTGGAGCAAGCTGCTCTAGTGGAATACGTCCCTGCCCATGGGTTGGAACTGGATGATCTTAAAGTCCTTTCCAATCCAATGCCTTCTCTGATTCTAATGAAGTCAAACTCTCAAGCACTCAACCAAATCCCACAACCACTTTTTGACACATCTGAGCACCTGCTGCCCCAGTTTGAAGACTGGGAGCGCAGATGCCAGGCACATCCCAATAGAAGGCTCTTCTGTTCCCATCTCAAAGCATCCAATGCTACTAATTGATACATGGTAATACTCATTTACTCAGCAGCAAGCTCAAGCGTTGATAATGGAAGAATTGGTTTGCCTTTGCTGAGCTGCAAAATTAAAAGCCCCAACCCTGCAAGATGCTGAGTACCTCACGTGAGAGCCTTGAGCTCTCAAGTCCCCACTGCTGTCAAGCAGTAAGGAAAGAAAGACACTCAGAACTAAGCAGGATTGGACCTTAATTCAACAGCACCCATGACTGTGTGCAACTGTAGCTATTAATAGGGATCTAATTGTGGGTTTCTATTTTATTATTGTCCAATGAAATGAAATTAAGAGGAATAGAAGGAAGGGATTCCTGCTCCCCCAGGAAGCATCTACATTTCCCAGTCCCACAGGGCTTTTACTTATGGGAGAGGACAAACAGGCAACAAGTTTCCACAAGAGATGTCTCTGCTCCTTTATGATAGAAAGGTTTGCTGAAAAACCCCACAGAGCCAAGGCACTGCAGACATTGCACTATCTCCTAAACACTGCAACCTCTTCTATCCAGTTTTACGGGGCTTTTCAAGACGTGCTTTCTTCCAGCCCAGCCTTCCTGGTCATGGCTTGGAGAAGATCAAGTGAAGCACACACAAAGCTGTCTCATAAGCCAAGCATTTCTCTCCCAGCACACTGAGCAAGCTGAATGATTAGTTATGGACAAAGGGAGACTGCCTGGCCATGAATCAAGACAACATTTCTCTGCTGATTTACAGATTAATGACCCACTGTTGCCCACATAGGAGCAACATCAGACTGACGAGGTCAAGGAGACATCTGCTTGAAGGACAACAGTTGGGTGGCTCCTCTCAGATTTGCACTGTCAGTCAATCCAGTCCATGATTGCTGCTTCAGAAATGATCCCCCCTGTTTGAAAGGGATGATTAGCACTAGGCTTGGCACTCCTACCTCTCAATTCACACCCAAAATGAAAAGGAAGAGAGAGAGGAAGAGCCATAAGGAGTCAGTATCCCACCATCACGCCACCATTTCAGAGCCAGCTGCCTACAAGACAAGGCATGACAGCAGTCCTGTCCAACTGCTTGTGAACAATGTCACAAGGAACTGAAGAGGACACTGCCATTTGCATATATTCACCTCATTACTGTCTCACCACCTCAAGTCACCATGCCTTATCAGGTTTTAAGACGCAGCAAGGTCATTGCTACCCAAGCCCTAGCTTATTTCTATCGAGATCCTTATATTATCACCATTAAATGATCATAATTTAAGCATCCTGGGCAAAGCAGATAGAGATTCCTAGTCAGGATGCCTGCCAGAAGCATGGGTTGGCTGCACCTTCTGCATATCTCTTCATTATCTCTTTCTAATGGGGAAAGGTCTGAGCTCAGGTGAGTGCTCCCTGCTCTCTTCTATTTGATTCAATTCCACGGCTCATGAAATATGCTCCCACTCCCTTCAAAGGACAAATGAAATGAAACAACCTCTTGGAAGGAGACAAATGATGGAGGATATGGGTGAAGACATAATTCAAGAGACTTGGGGAAAGTCTTCTAAAGGTAACCAAGGAATTCATCAGGGAACAGAAGTAACAGGGAAAGAAGTCCATTAATTCACTGAAGCATGGACCTAGGACTGGAAGTCTGCTGCAAGGAGTGCCCAGGGCAGGCTTGAAGCCACTATGGAGCATAGAGACACCCCGTTTTCAAGTAAAAAGGCTAAAAAGTGAATTTGCCATGCACACAGTGGGGATGGGGAACTGGAACAAGACCCTGACATGGTGGACAACAGCAAGAGAACTTACCCCTTCTTTTCCACCTTGAATGGTGGCAGCTGGTAGTACTATGTCCACTCGTATCATGGCAAATGCAAAGGTCTATGACATGTCTTCAAGGGCCTACAGGTAGCTGATGCAGGGAAAAGAGGACCTCTCTGAGGTGGGAAAAGATAACTGGAGGAGAATCAACATCTGGGGTCAAGGTTGGCCAACTCAAGAGATACCCTGGAGATACCAGGCTCTACTTGGTGCCAGAAATGGGCCATCTCCACCAGGACAGAGCAGCAAACCTTGCCCTAAGTGGAGACCACTTTAACTACTCTTTGTATGTCTTAGGAGGTTGTTCATGGCCCCAGCAGGGACCAGAGAGGACATCTATCTAAAGCACGCACTGAAGCCGGAGGTAATTAAATCCGAGGGGCCTCCCACTGTCAGCATTGTGCCTCTGTTTTGGCAGCCAGCTCCAGCAGAGCAGAAGAGGGAAGATTTGATTTTAATCACACAGATTTCAGGTTTTATTTTGCTCATTAAAATTTCTGATAAGGATTTAGGCTGACATTATGCAGTATTCTGGAAGAGGATGTGTGGCGGTAGGGGGGATGGAGAGGACTGCACTTCCTTGTGATGAGAGAAGATCTCTCTGCCTCCCCATGACAGACACAAGGATGTGAGCAGGTGTTATTTCAAAGGGAAAGGATTTGGGAAAGGAGAGGGAATCATCCACACCAAATCAAGGATCTAAGCCTTGGATTAGAGAGAAAGAAGCCCGAAGTCTGAGATTACATACTCCATTCCAAAGCCACCTCCCACAAGCCACAGGTTGGATGCTCTCCTAACAAATTCTCAGACCCCATCAGAGGGAAGCAAGCATTTGACGTGGCTGAACAAAGTCAGAGATTGCCAGAGCCTCACAGCCTCCCCTTATCCCTTAAGAAACTGCTCCAGAAACAGGCTGGCACTCACCACAGAGCTATCTCCTGGCCAGGGGAAAAATGATGGAGCATGGGAAGCGAAAACACCATTTCACTCCCTTTGAGGCATCCTCCAACACTTTGGTGAAGAGGAAGAGCTTGGAAAGGGGAGGGAGCAATTCCCCATTGCCCAGGATTTCCTTGTTTGCTTGTTGATTAGGAAGCAGCAAATGGGTGCATTTTGCCTCCCTTTTCTTTAGCTGGCTTGACACAAATACTACTTCAACACCTACTAAATGTTATTCATCAAGAACAGTAAGCTTGCATGAACCCAAAATCACCAGAGCAAGGAATACATTAGTGAACAGTGCGTGTCACCTGGGCTAGCAGTTGAATTTGTACCCATAAACACAAAAGCCTTTGGAAGCAAGATGGATTTCTTTCTTCCTAGAGGATGTGCTGCTGTTCTTTTAATCAGCCTTAAACCAACCAAGTTCTGCAGTGCAGATGAGATGGGCTTTTAACTGTGGCTCCCTCTGTGCTCTCAGTCTGGGTACCCATCAGCTAGAAGCCAAGCAGGAGATGTGAGGAAGGAGCAGAAATCTGTGAAACAGATGGAAACTAATCTTTGGAATACCCAGTAATTCCCATAAAACCAAAGGCAGCCACAACAACAGCAACAGGTTCCCGGCAACATCTCAAGCATATCTGAAGGTAGTAAAGGATCCTGGTGCATTTCCATCAGCACCTAGAGTAATAAATACCACTGCAAAAGGGGCTTCATGGGTTTGGCACTGTCAACTGGCCCCAGGGAACATCACTTTGCAACCAGACCGTGCTTGGACCTCTCCTCCATAGTGACTGTGCCACAGTTGTATGCCATTACCATTCTCAAGGGAGAAGGAACATAAAGCTAAAGGAATCATTCATGTGTTTTTAACTTGTTCTAATGGAAACGGGGAGTTGGGAAGGAGCAGAAGCATGGAAACTAAGTGCAGTCAACTCTCAAGGGGCCAGAAATTCATCCTGTATACCAGTATGTGAACCATTTCATTTAATGGGTTAGCACCAGGTCCATCCTTCCCACTGTGCAGCATGTTGCTGTCCCCATATCCCACCCCAGCACAGCCATAATGCCCCAGGCAGCAGCAAGGGCCTCACGCTCATCATTCTTCATGGCCCCATCCATCATGTGGCCCCTGGGGAACTTCAAGCTTCCTGGTACCCATTAAGAAAGTCAGTTCCAAGTGAGAATCAATGACAAGGCTTGGGCTGAGCCCCACAGCACATCATGAAATAGGCAGGAAAAGCCATCTGCATCCCACACACAGAGTCCTAAGCAGGACCCCAGAGTTCCCACAAAGCCACCTCCTCTCAGGTGCTGCAACTCATTTATTACATCTCTCCTCTCTTTTCTCCCCCACCTTCCACTGTCTTTATTATCTTGCTTTTTCTTCCCAACCAAAGGGAAAAGAAAGAAAAGGAAATCTCTCCACCACAATAGCATGTCAGGCTCCTATCATTTTCAAACCCTCCTCTCCCCTCCCTTTCAACTCTCCTTACTTAGAGGAGAATTTTTCTTCATTAAGATTAAGCCTCATTTCAGGCTCATCTTTTCTCTCACGCTCCTTTTCTCCACGTTGAATGGAACGTGATCTCCATCAACCTCTTGTTGCTTTCATCACCAAGCCTTCCTCCCCAGGCACAGAATCGCCTTACCAACCATCCTCCTCATCCTCACATCCTGCTACTCTGCTGCAGGTAAACCACCCCCACTGGCGGCAACAGTTCCCTGCACAATCCCCTCCTTACTCCCCACAAATACCACTTTCAGCCCATTCCTTTTAACTGGGAGGCATTTTTTCCCACATAATGGAATGAGACCTTCTCTCCTCCTTATATTCTCACCACTGGTTCTCCTTGCCTTAAATCTGCCTGCTTTCTCTCCTGGAAAACAGCAGGAATGGATGTGGGGGGACCCATTCCATTAACCTGTACCCTGTTGAGAGTCACCAAAAGACTCAGCTCATGCTAGCCTTGGTGTCCTCTTGTGGCAACCAGATGGTGTTAGTGGAACTGCTTCCTCCCCTCCACGCTCCCTGTAACATGTAGCACCACTGGATAGATAACAACTGCTTGGAACTGCCTTCAAAGACACCTTGGAGTGGAATACTGACATGGTCTGCACATCTCCCTTTGCTCCATGGCTGATGCTCAGTGTGGATGACCCCATCCCTCTTCCCGATTTCTCCTGCCTTCACTCTTCTTCCCTCGCTCCCTCCTCCCAACACTTTCTCTTCCTCTCTCTAGCTTTTTCTCCATCAAAAGCACGGATTTAACATTCCCCGAGGCTCAGGGCCAGCCAGCTCGTTAGTTTTCCTATACCTGGATCAGGATCTGGAGACAAATTGCTGCTTCATTAGAGGAGCTGAGGCTCTAATCCCTTTTTTTCCTCCACGCTGTTTAACTTGTAAGGACAACAGATGGATACAGGGCTGCATAATGCAGGCTCCTTAAGATCCATCACATAGGCTTGGAAGTGTAAAAACACAAGGCTGAGGAATGTGAAACTAGAGCAGATCTTACAGCGGTCACCTTAAATTAGGCACAAGGAGAAAATGTGCCAAGACTAGAGCTGGACCAAAACTGCCAACTTGTTTTGCTGAAGATTAGAGGAAAACCCAGCTTTTTTCCTCCATCTCCCATAAAATCATTGACCTTTTTTTTTGCTTCTCCTCAATGAAAAAGAACAAGCAACAGAATCCAGTGAAAATTAGCCAAGGAATGAACGGATCCCTGGTTTAATTTAGTTGTGAAGGGACAGTGAGCACAAGCCGCAGCATGAGGAACCAAAGGAGTTGCCTTCTCCTTTCTCACAAAGACATGTGAAAACCTTGGCCCCTCAAAAACTTCAGGCAGATATCTTCACTGTGAACACAAAGAAGACTTCCTGGCAGTGGGGAAATAGAATGTAAAGACCTTTCCTAGCTTAAGGAAAAGCATCTGTAGGGAGCTGAACTCAGCTGCAGGGCTCCCAGGTGCTGCAGTGGGGCCTCTGCTCCCCATCGCCTCCAGATGTGCAGAGCAGCACATCTGCTGAGCATGCCAAGGCACCTGGAGGTGACTCTCCTGACGCTTTGATCCATCTGAAGCGCACTTAGAAGCCTATACGGTGAGTATGGGACCTATAGGGAATGATGTTCTTCGCTCTGGTCAAAATCCAGCTCTTCTCAACCTCCACTGAGCTGGAACATGGCAAAGGCTGAGAACACCCTCTCCTTACAGCACTGGTGAAAGGTGCCACGTAGGTTGACTGAGTTTCTGAATCATCAGCTGCCGAGAGGTGTTTTCACTCCTCCATCAGTTTAACTGCTACCTACCAGAACGTGGCTGCTGATGACCCAGGAACACTCTGCCCGCACTGAATGCAATTGTTTAGATGACAAAGCTGGGAATGCTGCAATGTCTCAGGTCTCCAAGCACTTAATTCTTCTTGGAGGCAATACAGAAACAAGGCTGGCAATTGGTACTACCAGCTCCTCCTGAAGTAACCCTTGCTCTGAAGCAAGCCAGAGCAAATCAGTGCCTTGCCTCTTGCTGCAGCACATGTGGAGACATCTGCACCCTCAGGGTACACCAGCAAGCCTCAGAAAGATCAATGCTTACACAGGGATGGGCAAACACCTTCCCAAAGCCCCTAGCACCAGCCTGGCTTTACAGGCTGCCCACCCCAACACGCTTGCCACTGATTTAGGGATTTGCTTGGACAATGGCAGCGTGGCAGCTCCTACCCAGGGGCAGGCAGATGAATAGGCACAAGGCTGGCTATTTAACACGCACAATAAAGCATCCCGGCTGCCGGCATGTAGGTTCACTCGGCATTTGTTCACGTTTCCCTGCTTCTTGGACTCTCTCCTGCTCCCTCTCACAGCTTGGAGGCAATAACTTGCCTTCTTATCTGACCCAGAAGGACAGCCAGCTGTCAGCACACAAACATGGCCTTTGTTTATTCTTAAATGAAAGCTCAGTTAATTAAAACCAGAAATCATTTTCTCTTATCTGCAGCCTCTGGCCTGTGTGCGGCAGGCAGGAGGCTCCCCGACCGCTCGCACCCCCTTGGGCTGCCAACAACAACGTGCCATCCCAATTGCCCTGCTGGCGCTTGTGCAGCATCCTTTGGGATGCGTTTTGAGGAGAGAGGAAATTTTGGGGCAGCCAAGAGCATCTCTGCATTCCCATTCCCTGCTTATGTACAACGAGTTTAACAGGGCTCTGTTGTTTACAATCCTGGGGTGACAAAGGTGGCACTAGGAGATGCCACTGCCGCAAATACCGCCTCACAGCCTGCCCACCTCACAGCATCTTCCCCAGCCCCATGCAAAGATCTCTCCCTCTTCCTCCCATAAGCCTGTCATTCACAGCTGCTGGAGCCGGTTGTCACCCTGGCAGGCAGCAAACAAGCAAGAGCCCCCATCACTGAAGCAGAGGAACTGCTGCTTGCATCCAGCCCCCCCACTCCAGCACGGCTCCAGGCGTGCTGGAAGCCCTCGCCAGCAGCAATCATGGTTATGCAAGGCAACAGCTTGATAGAGTGAGGGTTCTGCATGCTGAAAATTGAAAGTGATCGACTTGCACCTCGCGCGGAAAGCAGAGAAAATCACATTCAACTCATTGAGAGGCTTCAACAGCAGAAAGATTGATCAACTTGATGAGAAGTGACTCTGTCTGCCAGCCTCCTTCCCCCCCTTCCTCTCCTGTTGATACCAGTTTCGGTGCAAACAAGGCAGCTGAGGGCTGGGAAAAGAGACAACTTGGTGCTAACTGAGGAGCACAGGGGATGTGGGGCTGAGATGATGCTGGTACCCGGCACCTTGCCTTAGGGCATCACTTCTCCCATGGCAACCTCTTCCAGAGCCCACCCACAAGTCCTG
The DNA here is from genome assembly GCA_036873685.1 of Agapornis canus. Classification (NCBI taxonomy): domain Eukaryota; kingdom Metazoa; phylum Chordata; class Aves; order Psittaciformes; family Psittacidae; genus Agapornis; species Agapornis canus. Next base: position 18,140 of record JBAFWW010037083.1, read on the forward strand.
GAGAAACCTCTCTGATGGGTGATGCTGGTTTGGGCAACACACAGCTCTCACCTTATTGGCACAAAGAACACAGTGATGCACTGGTCCAGATGGGTCCCCCCACCAAACCCACCATGCTTTAAACCAATGGAGTTACCCCCATCCATAATACAGAGCTACCCTCACCCCATCCATCACACATCAGCCCTGCCAATCTCACCACAATGATTCAATAAAAGCAGCAGCAAAGTGCATTGCCCATCCTAGGGTCAATTCTCTGCCAAACAGGGAGGGTGCAATCACTGAAGGACATCAAAGCTCCACTGAATATGGTAGCTGATGCTAATGCACATGGGTACCACAGAAGATGGAGCAGCAGGCTGCTTCTTGCTCTGGGGAGATGAGGAGGATGCCCGAGGTGGGGGACCCCTACCTCTTTTCCTTCTCTCCTCATCGGGCACTCGTCACTTTGCCATTTACACGTGTCACACCAAAAACCTTTCTCATTAAGTGGGAATTGGATTTCCTTAATTAAAGCCCAAGAAATCAATTCACCTCCTCAGCAAACGGGAGCCGCTTGAAACAGGAGGAGGAAAAGGTTTCTCTCCCTTTCACCCCAAGCCTTCCTCTGATGCCACAGGCAGCGCACAGGGGAGATGGGGTCTGAGTGGAAGGTGGGGAACTGCTGACAAGAAGAAAGGGATTTCAAAGCAATTAACAGCCCCAAGCTTCACCATCAGGTTGACAAGCTCTTGGAGTAGCCATCACTCACACGTAAGGATTCAATTAATTTCTCTCCCAGCTCCCCCCGCAGCTCTGAGGAGCAGAATGGCTCTGGTGAGGATGGAAGATTTAAAAGCAAATAGAAGAGGTTGATTTTAAGAGAGATAAAAGCCTCCTTTCTGTGTGTCCCCTGGCTGCCAGCAGTGGGGTTTTCCTTCCCTTCGCTCAATGCCTCGTTGGCACAGCTCAGAACCAGCCATTTTGCAGCTGCCCTTGGATATTGGGATGTGCTCGTTTTCCTTTCACATCCTGCAGGATCTTAATCCCAGCCTCAAGTCTCACAGGGAAAGGCCTGCTTGACTGTGATGCTTAGGCCATGCTAATGGATGGAGTGCCCCCAGCAGACGCACTGGCATTGACTCTGCCAAAAGATCCTAGCAGATGTGATGGTGGCAATGTGTGACAAGGGAACCCAAGAGCACGCTTTTAATGCGATTAAGACCATTAGTCAACATATTGCATGGGGTTTATTTCCAGCCATGTGGGACAGGCTGTGCTTCCAGCTCCCCCACAGCGAGTTGAGTCTGTGGGACCTGGTGCTTTACAACACAACCCTCTGCTAAAGGGGAAGCTTAGCACTGCTCCAAAGAGCTGACATTCAGGCTTCTGGTGGCAATCTGCAGTCTGAGCATGAGTCTCTCCTCCAACCCAGGCAGATGATCTCAGCTTTTCACTGCTTCAAGGCTGTCTCTTGGGGTAGATGCTTCCACCCAAATCTGTTCTTGCCAATATTCTCTACCTCTAACAACCTAAACCGAAGGAGTCCTTTAATATCTCAGTCTCTCCATGCAATAAAAACATCACAATAATAACGCCTCTTCCTGAGCACCCTTAATCTGTAGAGATCCAAGTACTTTAGAAAGGAGCAAAGCTATTATATTGAGGGGACGGAGGGGAAAAGAACAAGGACGTACAAAAGTCTAGGGATTTTCACAAGGAAATCAGCAATGCAGGCAACATGCACACCCCCATCTCTCAAACCTGGCTCCAAAGACTGGGATTCAGCCTGGAAATCAAAGGTACAGCACCCAAAAAGCAGCTAGGCTGGAGACAAGTGAGTTGGAACAGTGTCTATGGAGAGCAGAGGCTGAGGGCAAGGAAAAGGGCTTCAGTAAGCAGGTAAAATGCTCCCCAAGGCCATAAGAACATTGCTTTCAAGGCTATGTTCACTCTCCCCTTCCAGGAAGGAAAAGGAGGCAATGGTAACCCCAATTACACATCCCCTAGGACATAGAGCATCCCCTTTCACCACCTCTAGCTCAGCCTCTGCCACCCATAGGAAGACCCCATAGTCACCCAGCTCAGTCAAACCTTACAATTACTCTTCATCATGCCCTCCACAAAGAGCCAACTGGCTACAGGGATAGCTGGGGAGCAAGTTAGACAGCCCTGCTATTGGAACAAGGAACCCAAACCCCCTCCTGCTAACCCTCAATTACCTTAATGCAGGTCCCTCACATTGCTAAATGCCCTGCCTTGAGCTGCACCCATTAAATACCCAGCAGCCACCACTGAAACCAGTCCCTCCCATTTGCCAGCACTTAGTCAATCCCATGCAGCTAGGGAAATCCTCCTGGAACACTGGCTCCAGGAGGTCAATCAAACCTTCTCCCAGGTGGTGATAGCAAACCCTTGACAAACTCTCCTGTACCAAGCTCATGAATCAACCGGGTCCATGCAAACCCTGCTCCCAAGGATTAAAGAGGACATGGAGGTCTCCGGGGCTGATTCAGTTATGTTTCAATGCAGCAGGATGCTCCGATCTACCAGGAGGACCGGCAGCCCAAGCAAGCCCTGGAGTTATCAGCCAGGCTTTCCTGCAGGCATCTCATCAGTATGAGGAGCACTCCTTCAGATGCAGGGCCAAAGCAGCGTGTGTTTGCAGCAGCACAGACAAAAGTAGGGAAGAAAAAGATGCAAATATCTCAGGAATGTGCCCAGCAGCCTTTTGTGCGAGCACATTAGAATACAATACAAATGTGACTAAAAAAGACTCAACAGAATAAATACTGCACTTAGAATAGGCCTCGGGGAGAGAAAGAGATTTAATGGCAACATATTAAAAGTAAATCAACACAAAAGGTAACTGGGAAGGGAAAAGATATACCAGCTTACGGATTAGAGCACAAAGCTGTAATATTTACCCATGAGATTAAGGCACTTATAGGAAATGAAATATTGTCCTTTTGTAATAATTCAATCCCTCATCTTTATCCAGGAGGATTGGCCCTATCGAGCTATTTTAGAGAAGCAGACAGAAACTCACACCTATCATTGGAGGAGGGATGCCTGCATCTGGCATGGCTGCTCCATACAAACTTGATGTTTTCCAGGGAAAACTCCTCTTGGAGCAACCCAAGACACCAGAGCATCAAGCAGCCCTTGCCTATGTGTCCATACTGACACCCAGCAGCACTCTCTGCAGTGAGCAGAGAGTTTTGGAGTGCTTGATCAAAGCAGAAGGTGATTCCTGACTATCCTGAGGGGCAACTTGGCTCCCCACCAGCTCTCATTCACTCAGTGCATCCTGGGGTGCATTGACCTGCTGCTCTCCTGGGCAGCTGGGTCTGGAGGATGCTAAGGGCTAACAGCAAGACTTAGGTTTAGATTAGATCTTAGGAACTAATTACTCACTGTGAGGGTGCTGAGGCACTGAAACACCCAGAGAAGATGAGGATGCTCCATCCCTGGCAGTGCTCAAGGCCAGGTTGGACAGGGCTTGGAGCACCCTGCTCTAGTGGAAGGTGTCCCT
>JBAFWW010037085.1:0-25781 GCA_036873685.1 Agapornis canus
TCTCCAGGCTGAACAAGCCCAGCTCTCTCAGCCTGTCTCCATAGCAGAGGTGCTCTAGCCCGTGGAGCATCTTTGTGGCCTCCTCTGGACTTGCTCCTGCAGCTCCATGCCCTTCTTATGTTGGGGCCCCAAAGCTGCACACAGAACTGCAGCAGGGTCTCAAGAGAGAAAAATACAGGCACAGGGTGGGTGAGCTCAGTCTGCTGTGAGCAGGAGGTGTTCTAGGGGTTGCCTCTCTACAAGCTGCAGTGGGCTGAGCCCCCATGCTGATGCCTCCATCTCCCTCCTCCTTCCTCAGGACCCTTAAAGCCTATCTTGTGCAGCCCCTTTGGCTAGAGGGCTTCTTGTGGGGTGGGTTTCCCTGCAGCCCTCCCCAGGCTGCAGGGCTGATGGAGCAGCCATGTCCTCCCCTCTGCTGTTGAGGTTGTCACCAGCAGAAGTTACCCGTGTTCTGCCTCTCTCACCCCCTCTGTTTTCTTTCCTGCTCTGTCCATGTCCAAACAGATCAGGGCCCGGCTGTGAGAACTAATGAAAGGCAAATAAATTTGTGGGTTGCCAGGAATGAGGAGGAGCAGCTCAGTTTTGAGGTGCTCAAATAAAGTGGGGACTGATTTATGAGCAGGGTATTTTCCACAGCTTGGGGCTTCCATGTTTGCTTTTGGGGGTGTTGCCTACCCCTGCTTCCAGCACAGGGTAAGGAGTTGGCCTGAGAAGCGCAGCTGTAGCTGTGTTGGATGTGATTTCTCCAACTAAAACTCTCCAAGCTTTGCCCTTTTTGCTCCCAAAATGGCCTCGTGGGATTTCACACGGTTTACACAGGACGCTTGAGACAGATACTTAGAGGTCTTGACACTGGTTTTTGGTTGCTGCTGAATCCTAAGTTTGACCTGGTGCATGCTCCCATGGGACCCAGCCTCTTGTGTTGGGCATTGCCCCATTTTCTGCTCTCCACAGGTGTCCAGGGCAGTGATCCTGCTTTCTGACCATCTTCCCCCTCAGGATCTTGAGCTTCACCATCCCATGGTCACCACAGGCAATACTTCCCTGACCTTCTCATGTGCACCAGCTCCATCCTGGTTTGTAAGCGGGAGGTCCAGTGGAGCACTTCTGGCTCCTCAGTTGCCTGGTTCTGGAGCCATCTTCCCAGCCCCCCATAGAGTGATGTGTCCAGTTCTGGACCCACAAGTCAAGAAGGGCCCAGACAGAGTGGAGAGAGTCCTGAGGAGGGCCCAGGATGATGGTCACAGGGCTGGAGAACCTGCTGTAGGGGGGAAGATTAAGAGAGGTGATTCTCTTCTCCCTGGAGAAGGTTTGTGGGGACCTCATCCCAGTGGTAGGGACCTCATCCAGTGGTGGAGACTTTCAAGGAGCCATGAGGAGAAGACAAGGGACAGTGGGTACAGGAAGAGGTTTCATCTCAACTTAGGTTGTACACATTCCCTGGAGGAACCTCCCCGGGGGCATGGTGGGGTCCCCATCACCAGAGGTTCTCAAGATAAACATGGATGGGGTGCAGGACAATAGGGTCCGTTCTCCATGGAAGTTTGGGCCTGGTTGCACCTGGATCTTTCCAGGGCCAAGCTGGGCTGTCCCATAGATCTGTGATTGAGTGTCCATCCCTGGGCACTTCCCACTAGCTGTGCCCTGCATGTGCTTGTCCATGCTTGATCTAGAGGCTGCTGGCAGAATGCCTTTAATGGCTTTCACCATTGCAGCTCTGAGCCCATCAGGTGGCCTTGGGCTTCCGCTTGCTGTGCATGGGGGTACATATGGGGCTTGAACCCTTCCAGGCAGGGTTCCTTGAGGTGCTCCTGCAGATTCCTGCTTGGCTTCGGAGAGGGCTGCTGCTCCCAAGGCTGGTGTTTGGTCAAACCCACCGTGTTTACTGAGGGCTACAGCTGTCTTCATTGGTGAGTGGTTTATCCGCCCAGCCATAAAACATCACCAGGGGCTGGAAAGCCCCGGCTGTGGGGCAGGGTGGATTCTTCATCCTGATGTGGTGTCACCCTGTGTCCCCACCAAACCCAGGTCAGCTCCATGGGGGTCACCTGTGGGAACATCGAGTCTTAACTGTTAGCATGGCACTGCCAAGGCCACCACTGAATCATGTCAATCAATGCCACAGCTACACGTCCTTTAAATCCTGTGGGGGACGGTGCCTCCAGTGCTCCCTGGGCAGCCTGTGCCAGTGCTCGACAACCCTTTGGGGAAGAAATTGATAATACCCAATCTATCCTTCCCCTGGTGCAACTTGAGGCCGTGTCCTCTTGTCACTTGTTGCTTGGAAAAGAGACTGGTTGAAGGGCAGACTGAAGGATGGACTTCACCTGACTACACCCTCCTTTCAGGCAGAGCTGGTATTGTAGAGGGCAATAAGGTCCCCCCTGAGCCTCCTTTCTCTCCAGACTGAATCACCCCAAGTCCCTTCAGCTGTTCCTCATCACAGAACTTGTGCTCCTGGCCCTTCACCAGCTTTGTTGCCCTTCTCTGGACCCACTCCAGTACCTCAACATCTCTCTTGCAGCGAGGGGCCCAGAACTGAACACAGGATCTGAGGCACAGCATCACCAGTGCCCAGCACAGGGGCATGATCATTGCCCTGGCCCTGCTGGCTACGCCATTGCTGATACAGGCCAGGGTGCCATTGGCCTTCTTGGCTGCCTGGGCACAAGCTGCTCATGTTCAACCGTCAACCAACACCCCAGGTCCCTTTCCATTGAGCAGCTTCCCAGCCACTCTTCCCCAAGCCTGGAGCATTGCATGGGGTTGTTGTGGCCAAGTACAGGGCCTGGCACTTTGCCTTGTTGAACCTCATACCATTGCCCACAGCCCATTGATCTGGCCTGTCCAGACCTCTCGCAGAGCCTTCCTACCCTCCAGCAGATCAGCACTCCCAGCCAACTCGCTGTTACCTGAGGGTGCACCTGATCCCCTCATCCAGGTCACTGATAAAGACACTGAACAGATTGTGCCCCAACACTGAGCCCTGGGGATCATTGCTTGTGACTGGCCACCAACTGGGTTTAGTTCCATTCATCACCACTCTTTAAGCCCAGCCATCCATCAGTTCTTTACCCATCCAAGCTGTGAGCAGCCAGTTTCTCCAGGATAATACTGTGGGAAAACAGTGCCAAAGGCTTCATCCAGCCCTACGGGAGAGCGGGGCTGGGAAACCCAACCTGGTGTCACCCTATGTCCCCATCAGACCTGGCTCAGCTCCTTGGTGGTCACCTTGGCATGGTGGTACCCAGGACCAGCACACTCCATGGAGATGTTGTGGTTCAGCATCACCCCTGTCCTCATTTCACCCTCCTTGGGCATGCAGTGGCCTTCCATGGGGGACCCCTATGGTGGGGGGACCTCAACCCTGTGGCCTCTGTTCTGCTGAGCAGTGCTGGGGGTATTCTGCTGCAGTCCCTGGGGGTCAGAGGGGGATGGACTCAGCTCCTGGCCAGGTTTGTCTCCCTGGGAATTCCCCGGTGGCACAGGGGGAAGTGTCAGCCCATGGGAACGCCCGTGGTGGCAGTGCCAGCGCATCCAGGGCAGATCCCATAAAAGGGCTGCCGGCACAGAGGGTAGCAGGAGGCAGGATGAGGCCGTGTCAGGTACTGCCACTGCTGCTGCTGCTGGGGCTGGCCAGAGCCACCACACCGGGGCCAGATGGATCCACACCGGGATCAGCTGGATCCATCCCAGCGTCCCTGCCAGGGCTCTGGACCCTGAGCTATGAGGATGCCATCTCAGCGGCCGTGGAGCTGCTCAACACAAAGCTCCTCACTCCCTATGTCTTGCGGCTCCGGGAGGCGCAGCCCCGGCCCGGCTGGGTGAGTGCTGAGCTCCTCCATCCCCACTGCACCCCGGCGGTGCAGGACCCGTCCCTTCTCAGGGCTGTATCGTCCCATTTTGGGGCTGGGTCTGACCCACTATGGGGTCGCTGCCCACCCAAGCTGAGGATGGGGCCGACCCATCTCCAGCCTGGATGCGGCTCCTCCTGGGGCTGGATCCCTGAACCAGGTGGGTCTCTGATGGGTCCTGTCCCCTCTCCCAGCCTGGGGACCTGCAGCACCCACGGGAGTTGAGCTTCACTGTGGAGGAGACCTCGTGCCGGGCGCCGGGGATGGCCACTGCCGCCTGCAAGAGCCGCTGGTTTGGGGTGAGGCTTCGTCCTGTGGGTCCCCAGCAGGGAAACTGAGGCATGGGGAACGTGGTTCAGCCTCATCTTCCCCATGTCCCACTCTGCTCCCCCACAGGCAGTAAGCTGGTGCCGCGGCTACGCCTTCCTGGAGCAGCAGCAGCCCATGGTGGAGCTGTCCTGTGAGAAGATGCCCATCGCGGTAAGATGTCCCCATCCCACCCCTTTGGCTTTGCTTCTCTGGGACATGTCCCCAAGGGGTCACCCAGACCCCCTCGCCGTCCCCCCGAGGTTTGACGCCACTGCTTCTCCCCCCAGCTCGGCCCGATCCGGAAATCCGGCATCAAGAACCTTTTTGGCAGGATCAAGGAGCGTTTCAAGGGCTTCTTCCAGTGCAGCAAGGTCTGGATCCGCGACAGACTCAACCTGGAAAAGCCCAAATACTGAGCGGGTGATGCCGCATCCCCCCTCTCCCGTCATCCCGCCTGGGCACTCCGCTTCCAATAAACCTCCCTTCCAATAAACATCCCTGCAATGATCCCAGTGTCATTCCAGTCCTGTGGGTCCTGCGCCGCACCGTCCCTCCCTGTGCCATAACAGGGAGCAGAGATGCTCTTTCAGACCTCCTGGTCCAACAACCTCCCCAGTGCCCACACAAGGGGCTCCAAGGGCTGGGGACACCCCCGGCAGTGGGGCTGTGTCCCCAGCGGGGCCTGCCAGCACTTGGGACACGCCGTGCCCCCCTCCCCGCCCCCCAGTAACTGCCACTCTGTGGGCTGGGGCCAGGCGTTTCCGGAGGGGGGATGTTCCCCAGCCTCCCTCCCGGAGCAGGGATAAAAGGGGATGCAGGGGGTGGCCGTGGGACAAGGATGCTGAGCTCCTGGGCACTGGTGCTGGTGGTGCTGGGGGGGGCCTGCGCCCTCCCTGCCCCGGCCCCCCTGACCTACACCCAGGCACTGGCTCAGGCTGTCGAGTCCTACAACCAGCGCCCCGAGGTGCAGAACTCCTTCAGGCTGCTCAGCGCCGACCCCGAGCCTGCCCCGGTGAGTGGCACCCCACAGGGACCCCGCACAGTGATCCCCCCCTCCCACCTTAGTGACCCCCCCCCACGCTTGTCCCCTCACAGGGCCTCGAGCTGACCACGCTGCGAATGCTCAACTTCAGCATGATGGAGACGGAGTGCAGCCCCAGCGCCCGCATCAACCCCGAAGACTGCGACTTCAAGGAGAATGGGGTGAGGATGGGGACGGGGATGGGAGGGGGGGAGGACACCCACAGTGGTCCTGGGTGTCCTCAGCGGGGCCCCTGGGGTGACCCTGGGTGTCATGTCTTACCCTGCAGGTCATCAGGGAGTGCTCAGGGCCCGTGCAGTTCCTGCAGAGCTCCCCTCAGATCGACCTGAGCTGCAATGATGCCTCCTCCAATGTAAGTTTTGGGGGGCAGCACCCACTGACAGGGGGTGGGGGCACCCATGGGTGTCAGGGTCCTTTCTCCCTCCCTCTGTGCATCTTGGGGTCTGCCATCCCCAGAAGGGACAACCCGATGTCTCCATCCCACCAGGATAACTCTGGCCAGCAGTGGAGGGTGGGATGGGGGGGTCTTGGGGCACCCATGGGTGGATGGGTGCTGGGTGCAGGTCCTGCAGGGGTGGTGGGAGCAGGGACTGGGTGGGGGGAACTGGGTACAGGCATCCTGGATGCAGGCTCTGGGCTGCGGGGTCCCCACTGTGTGGTCCTGCATGTGGGATCCTGGGTGCAGTGTCCAAGGTGTGGGGTCCCCAGTGGGATGCAGGGTCTGGAGCATCCCAATGACCCCATTATCCCTCCGGCAGCCGGTCCTGGTCCAGCGTGGCCGATTCGGGCGCTTTCTGGGCAAGATCCGGCGCTTTAGGCCCAGGATCAGGATCAGCGGCAGAGCCGATTTGACCGTCCGTGTGGGCTGAACCAATAAAGGGGCTGTTCATGGCCCGTGCGTGTGAGCCGGCTCCTGGCTGCCTCCTGGGGTGCAGGGAGGGGACTGAGGCACATGGGAAGAGGGCTCCACTGCCCACATCATCCCTAGGGGTGGTCCTATATCTCCCAATGTCCCCACCTTGGGGATCAAGAGCTTGGACCTGAAGGGACATGGGGTTGACACTGGGGACAGGGCCCAGTTTTGCTCCAGGGAGACCCCAGGGCACCCACCTCTAAAAACCGGCACCATTCCCATCCTGCCCCACATCACCGCCATGGTGTCATTGTCCTCACAGCGGTTTGTGCCCCCAAAACGATGGTGATGGCGGTGGGGGAGGCTCCAGGACCATGGGCTATCCATGGAGATTCAAGAGGGCTCCACTGCCCACATCATCCCTGTGGGTGATGGAAGACAGAAGGGCCATAGGGCATTCAGCTCCCGGGGGTCCCGGTGGCTGATCCCTGCCCTGTAGAGGAACACGGACTGGCCTCAGCTGTGCCACCAGTGCTGTCACAGGTGGTTTGGGATGGGGACATCGGGGTATGGGGACCCCTGCACCCCAAAAGTGACTAGACCACAGTCATGGCTGCAGCCCCGGCTCCGGTGGCCCCTGGGGATGTAACCTGTTGTTCCCCCCCACCCCACATGGGCCAACAGTCCCTTCGGTTTGTGCCCCACACACACCCCGTGGGGACCCCATGGCTGGCACAAGCTCCTGGGGGACTCTTTGCTCTTGGGGTGCTGCTTCAGTCCCAAGGAGGCAAGATCCCCTATAAGGCCAATGCCAGGATGAGGCCTGGGGAGCTGGCAGTGCTGTGGGGCTCGGATGATGCCAGGCCCATGTGGGGGAGCTGACTCTGCTCCCCACCCCAGGACCCTCCTCCATCAGCATCACCCCCCATCCTGTCCCCTATGTACCCAGTCCCAAGTGGGGTGATAGCGGCAGGAAAAGGCACAGTGAGGCTGGGAAGCAGCTTTATTTGGGGAAGGGGGGACACCAAAGTGGAATGGGAGGAGATGGCAGCCCCTTGAGGGAGGCTCATCCCTTGGAGGACTTGAACATGCCAACACCAGCAGCCACCGTCCTGATGGCTGTTACCAGCAGCGGCCAGAAGCGCTTGACCCGGACGGGCTGTGGGGAGAGGAGGTGTCACAGGGTGAGGGGACCCCCACATCCCCCTCCAGGCCCTGCAGCATCCTGGGGTCCCCGAACTCACGTCTGTGGTGGAGTCTATGCAGGTGACACCGAGCACGGAGCCGCCACGCTGGGGCACGGGTGCGGAGCAGTCCTTGACGAGCTGCGGAGGGCAGGGGCTGAGTGTGGGGATGCGCAGGGGGGAATGGCCCCAGGTTGGGAACCCCACAGGAGGTGTCACCCTTCGCCCCCCCCCCCCATCCAGACTTGCATGATCACAGCATATAACATTTCTATAGCATCCTCCTACTAGTTCCCATAATCATACCCAAACCTGTCACAATATAACACAACCATGAAAAAGACAGCTAAAAGTGCTATTTCAATATTGCCAACCTTTACCAAGGAGATATATCCATAAAGTTAGGTGAGGAAGATTAGGGGACCAACAGCACTGATCAAATCAGAGGTTTCCTACACTTTGAGAGAAAAAAAAGCCAAGGAAAAGCTAAAGTTTGTTCTGAATCAAGTGGAGCAAGGACTCAGTGTTGGGTCTCCTGTATTCTGAACTCATGTCTCAGACCCCAGTGACCTCTAACTTCCATGACCATCATCAGCTGCTTACTTCTACCTGCTCCAAACACCACCATTTGTAACCCTTGAAAGTAGCTCACCATACAGCTCTAGCTTGGGTTACTCTCCAGAAGAGAGCAGCTGCTTGCGTCAGCAAGCTCTTGCTCCTAGATCTTCTTGCTCATCATAATGTCACACATGAAATACCACCTCTCTGGTTTACACTGTGGCTGTATATGGTTTATAAAGAGCAGGAAGTTTAGCCAGCTAGGGCAGGTAAACTCCACAGCTTCCCCTAAAGCCAGTGCCTCTTCTATACGCAATGGATATTTCCAATGATTCTTGTCCTTCCAGTGTCTGGCAGTAACAAGGACGAAAGATCTTGAGCTTCTGGTGGACAAGTTGAATCTTGTTTAGCCACACTAGACTTCTTGCTCCTCTGTTACAGGATTGAGCAATTTCACTCCAAAAAAGCTTCGCAAAATAGCTGACCCTCAAATGCCACCAGAGTGAGACCTCTTTGGTAACACAAGAAAGGACTGAGGTTTGTCAGGGGGAATCTTTATCTGAACTTAAGCAGAAAACTAGCCTTCAGTAGAAATAGCAAGTAAGAAAGAAACACAAATGAGGAGGAAACCTAAGAAAGGCTCTACAGATTGGCTTGTGCAAGGGCATCTTCTCTTCAGTGCTGAGACTATATAAGGCAAGATGAGCATGTCCTGGGAAAGGCTTTTGGGACCCTGTCTACCACTCTGTGGGGCATCAAACCTGCTCTGAACCCCCTCTAAGAATCATCCCAGCTGAGGGCCTCTAAAATCCACTTGCAGTTTGGGGAGCTTTGGGGTCAGCACTCCACAGATCTGTAAGATTTAGAGCTTTTAGAAGATGCTCATGAGGTTAACTTGATTCCTCTTCATAACTTGGTATGATCAGCTATACTAACTGTGTTGGCCTGGCTGGCCTGACATAGATTAATGCCATTTGTAATTTATCACGTGGCTGTGGCAGGCTGGAAGCATCTTCTTCAGGGGACGCTGACTCATCCTAAGCACACTGTTTTCCATAGGGCAAGCTAAGTATTGTCCAGTAGAGCAGCTTCGTTTCAAACTACCTGTCAGCCTAGTACAAGCTTGATAGCCCCCCTAAAGCTACCATACCACAGTTCATATTCCTAGCAAGTACCATCACAGAGCTTATCTTCCCTGAAAAGTACTGGAAATAATAAAAGCTGGCCATCAGGGCAGTTTTATATTGGATAGACATATTCTACGTTGTAAAATGTGTTTGGAAGGACCATTACACTCCCTCTGTTGTCCTTCCTCAGAGGAAAGAAGATAAATGTCTAGCCAGTGGTTCATAGCCCAGGGCAAGGGAAATACAACATCCTCCATAGCAGCCAGCAGAAGTACTGGGGAGCAGACACACACAGGGACTCTGCCCAGAAACAGCATGTCTAGCTTGCCAAGCACTGTGCCAGCACACTATCAAATCCAAAGCTCTGGTAAGTCCTGATCTTTGCACCACTCTCCCAGCAGCCCAGGTGCCAAGATGTCAATGAAAGAGGTGCTCATTAGCCCCAATCCTGAATAGAACAGTAGTGCATGGGTTGGCTCTCCAGATAACTACACTACAGCATGCAAGCCATGCAGTGCCTCTGTGTGGTTACTCTGCTGCCAGAAGAAATGTCTCCCGTTCAATTTGACCATTAGATAAACACTGTGTTTGGCTCACTAAGCCAGTATTTCTGTAGGAAATAGGTGCCTGTGCAGCATACACCTTTAAAAAAATAAAATCAGCCTCTACTCCATCTGATCGAGAAAAAAAGTCTTTGGAAGGTAAACTAAGACAGGAGTGTTTGCTCAGATTTATGGGGAGGCTGAATAATAAGTTGGAGAGGTCTGAACTGAATCCATCCCTTGCGTGGAAGTTTAACAACATAACCTTGGAGTCCACTATAGTTTCCTTTGGTGCCTGGCAAAATCCACAAAGAAAGGAAGAAAGGGCCCTTAATGACCTTCATCAGTGACTTAGATAACATGACACAGCACGCTCAGCAAGTCAGCAGATGACACCAAACAGGGAAAGAGGTGATAGCATCCAACACAGAAGGAGAGGCTGAGAGAGCTGACACCTTACTCCAGAGAAGACAGAGCTCAGGGGAATCTTATTCATGTGCATAAATACCTCACAGGAAGGAGTAAAGAGACGGGAGACATATTATTCTCAATGATAACAGGCATCAATTGAAAGACAAGAAATTCTATTTAAACACAAGACCTTTTTTTTTACTGTAAGGGTAATCTAAGACTTTAACAGGTTGCCCAGAGGGGCATCCATCCTTGGAGGTATTCAAACACTCACTGGATGTGGTCCCGGGCAGTCTGCTTTAGTTGATCCTACTTTGAGCAGGTGGGTTGGACTAGTCAATTGCAAGACACTCCTCCAACCTCTTATGATTCTGTTGTATTCATGCTATCCTGTTTTGATGAAGGAAACAGGAGGAATATGGTTAGGGCCACCTCATCTGATTTCTGACAAATGATTTGATTCAAAAACCTCTAGCACTTTCCCCAAAAGGAGTGTTAAAAAAACATTTAGAAGCTTCAGCCCTGGAAAAGCAGATGTCCACCAGAGATAAGTTTTTCCATTTATTCATGGGATGGATCACATCAAAAAAGTCAGGGCAACCCTAAAACATGCAGGTCTTCAAAAAAAAAGCATTTCCAAGCCCCTGCTTGCTAGACTGGAGGGGAAAAAAAGACAGCACAGAAGAAAGATGAAGCTTGGTTTACTGGACCCTCCTAATCGAGCTTAGTGCTTAGGATCAAAGATTAGTTGATTAAAATCCAATTTCAAAGCTTATTAACTTTTGAATGAGAAATGCTGCTATAGTGAGCTTACTCCAGCAGGCTATTTCTGGCTTGGCAGAAGTGGCTGGCAGAGAAAACAGCTCTTTGCTTATCAGTACCCAGTTTAGAACCAGATAACACAAGAAGATTTCACCTCCCCAGACCACTTTGAACAAAGACTAAATGAACAAAGGGACTTCCTTTAAGCCAGCTATTAAAATCAGCTGGGCATTCCTCCTTCATGCCAACCCAGTTCATGTGAAAGCCATGCAGAGCCATTGTGTTGCACTTCTGAGCTACTCAACATTTGTTTCCTTCCAAGATATTCTGGTCAGACTGGCAACTGCCAGTTCTGTCATGAACTCTCTGGGTAACTTCAACCCATGTTCTCCTTGCCCAAGTGCAGCAAAGAGCGGGCTAAGAAAAACAGGCCTCTGTCCTTAGAGTAGCTGTACCACCACATGCAACTCTGTCCCACAGCTCAAGGCACAAAATACCCTAGCCCTGACAGTTGAGGAAGATGGTGAGGCAAGCTTAGATCTCTGCCACAGGGTTTTATCCCAGAAGACATAAATTCCACTCCTAACCTGAAATCCCTTCAAGACCCGCAAGCATGTTTTAAAGCATGCAAGAAATAGGGTAAAGCTGTGTGCAGAGATTCAGGGTTGAACACCTTCCTTATCCTAAGGACAAATGGGGGTTAAGCACTGCCCTTTGTCATCCCATCTCCTCCTGTTTGAGCTAGGTTGCTTGCAGACGGTTTCCCACCTTCTCCCCTCTTTCCCAGACACAGCAACCATAAAGATGCAAACTGCAACACGCAGTTCCATAGCTAACTTTTTAAATTCTAAGAGCCCATTTTTTATCTGAGGTTTTCCAGACCATCTCTGACCCAGGAGACAATATTTAAGGGTCAGCTGTGGCCCAGCAATGGGCTTCACCTCTTTCGCTGAAGGACTTGAGTTCATCAGCTGAGTGCAGCAGTTGTTTATATCAGCTATTGACAGGGACTCACACATGTGTGACAGAGGTGGCAATTGTGAAGCACCAAGGTCTAGGTCTGAGTCTGACTCTTCTCCCACTCACAGTGAAATACATGACATCCTTAGAAAGCATCAGAACAAGAAGATGTTAACACCAAAGCAAAGGGAATAAAGGCAATTCATGCTATTGCACATGAAAGAGAAGACAGCAGGTAGTCTGGGTGACCACATTTACTTTGAAGAGTGGATGGTGGCAGCTACATGATAAATACCTTGTCTCTCTGGGAGGCACCTTGGTAGCTTCTTTCCTCTCTTCTGCTCTGCTCCAGGAATCACAGACACATGCTGCCCAGCACAGCATGGCTGAATGAGCTCCACTTCACCATAGGGCTCTCAGACCCAACTCCAAATGGCCATGAGACCATTAAATGACACAGCAAACAGTAACTTGTCCCTGGTTTAATTAACTCTGTCATACAGTTAAAGTCTTCCATTCTTTAACTGGAAAAGCAGCCTTTTACAACCTGCCTCCTGTATACAGGTGGGAATAAAGTATGCAGGAGCCCTTCAGAAGGATTACTCCTCTAGCACATCAGGCCCTGGTTTTCAGAAAAGAAAAATCAGTTATTTCCATGTGTCCTTGGCAATGATCAACCAAGGACCCAAGGGATAGTTTCTGCTACATGCACAGCCTCTGGGGGAAGGGAGCCCTATATACAACACAAACCAAAGCCCTTCCCCACCCCTACCAAACCAGAGCATGCAATGATGGCATACTTCACTTAAATATGGGCCAAAGCTGTGATCCAGTCTCTGGAGCAAGCCCATAGGGATCCCTGAATATGTAGAAAAATATTGATACAAAAATGTAGTAGTATAATAGCTCCTCACTGGTGGTGGGGCAGCTACTGCCCTGGGAAAAGAGCATGCATTTTTCCCCCTAAGAGAGGCTGTGCAGAGCCTGGCATGGAAAGGCAGGAAGTTTTTTCTACAAATGACATCTTTTCACTTACATTACCTCTACCAACAGAGTCTAACTCTCCTATTACACAACCTATGCCATCACACTAGCCAAAAGACCTAGGGTCCCCACATGACCTAGAACAGGGCCAGAAAGTCAGCACAGATTTTGTAAGTGCCACCCCTGAGCTCCAGCCACATGCCCCCAAGACCAATAACCCTGCAACCCTTCTGTCTCTTGCAAGCTACACCATGCTGCAGGCTCCAGCAGCAAGCCACAACCAAGCTGTGAAACAACACTCAGAAGCAAAAAACACCACCAGATCACTCAGGCAAATGCTGAGGAGAGGTGACAGTAACAAGAAGGGTTATGTTTAGCCTCACATCTGTGCTGTTTGGAGGCTCTCTTCAGAGGAGGGAAAACAACATCTTAAGAATAAATCTTTTACTTGGAAAACATCCAGCCTGGGAATAAAAATAAAGAAATAAATAAATACATAAATAAATACATAAATAAATAAATAAATAAAAACAGTCTAAGAGAACAGGTAATTCAGTGGAGACAGAGTGTTGAACAAAAGAGGTCAGAGATTCAGGGAGCACACATGCAGGACCACCAGCACAGGGAAAATCTAGGGAAAGGTTTCATCTTTGGGGCCAAAAGGCAAGTTCCTGCTCCCCTGGCCTGTCTGTCTTACCAGGATCCTCTTGCAGGGGGAAGGGAGGAAGCCCTTTTCTGCCTCCACTTTTCACAGCCTTCCCTCCTGCAGCAAGGGGAACTAGCTCCATTCTTCCCTGAGTTTTTCCATCCCAAAACCCAACAGAAACCCAGATGCCAGACAAGAACTCAGAGCTAGTGGTGAAGGTAGCCCAGTGTAGAGAACATGCAAAGTCACTGGATCTGGGTCTCAGTCTGGAACTAGCCACTTCATACAGTAGCCTAATATCACAGAGCCCACCTGTACCCTTCTATGTAAAGAACCAGTATTTCCTTCTCAAAGAACCAGTATTTCCTTCTCCAGCCTCATTCAGTCCCACCACACCAGGTTCCACCACAGCTGGTCCCAGACCATGTACTGCAACAGCAAGTACCGGCAGAGGAGTAGAAAGGCACACAGTTTGCTCAGGACCAGCTCAAGCACATGTTTGCAAGCACATTCCCACCTAGTCTTCCAGCATGCTAGGAACTGGCACACCATAGCAGCAATAGTGTCCTCTCCTGTCTACTACACTCTGGTCCCAAGAAAGAAACATCACACTCAGTTAAAATTCCACACAAACAACCACTTGGGCCACCTAATCCAACTCCAGATAGGCTTGCTAGGAACATTTACTTGTTATTGCTTCAAAAAAGGTGACAGATCTGAGCCTCACTGAATTAGAGGTGGTTGCAAATACAGTTTACTTCCCCCAAAACCTAGGCATGTTTCCATCTGCCTTGACCCCCCCCTGCACCCTGCCTAAAGGCAATGTGACTGGTTTGAAAAGACCAGTTCAAACCCCTCTAAGTGTTAATCTGCACCTTCAAATCAGAAACCCAAACCTCTAAGTTACTACACACTGCACTCACTTAAATATAAGCATTGCTCCTGGTCCTACTTCTGTATTTACTTTTATGGTTGCAGATATTATAATTGTTGTACTAACAGTGCTTTAGTTGTGCTTATAAATACACAAACTCACATGCCTATATATGTGCAGGCACGCATCCACACACACTCACTCTTCCACCTCTTGAGAAATGGGTCTGTTCCGCTTTCTTCTGCTACTGATAAAATATTGATTAGGGAATTTGAAAATTTGAAATGATTTAGGAGTCCCTGGATGGGAAACGTAATGTACTGTGCCGGTCGCATTATGAGCCATCCATCACCTGTCAGCAAGCAGCAAGAAAGTGACAGAATCAATACAAACGTGTCTGAAGATGGGTTTAACTCATTTCCCTTCCCCCTCGGGCAATGGCTAGAGCATCCCAGCTGGAGAGGAAGGGAGGCTTGGTAGCTAACCCTAGGCCAACCTCAACCCACCTGAAGTGCAAGTGGGGTTAACTTCTTCCTTGGCAGTCCAACCACACCAGGGCCAAGAGCTTAGGTGAGTGCCCTCAGCCACTCTCCCCAGGGAGCATGGCCAGGCCAGCCAGCCAGGAATTGCTAATACAAACCCCGAGGGTTTTTTTCATGAGCCCTCATGTCAGCTCACAGAGCTGTTTGAGATGGTCAGGGGCACTGAAGACCTCCATGTGGGTCACAGCATCTGCATGGCTCCTACTGAGACTGCTTTGACTGACTTGAGCAGGGTGTAACTTGTCCCTGAGGCCTCTCAGGGCTGGTAAACGTTCTCCACTCCTGCCTCCCCCAGCACACTTTACCCCTTGGCACACTCCCACAGCCTCATGTATTGTTATTCTGCTCTTGGAGTGACCACAACCAGCAGCAGCACAGTAAAAATTCCCGGCTGACTTCCCTAACCATTGCTGCCATGCACATCATCAGCACTAACTTTCCTTCTGCATCACCCACTTTCAGTTAGCACAGCCTGATCCAGCTCCTCATTACGCCACAGAGCTTCTTCCTTAAAGTGTCTATTGTTCTTACTAGGTTCAGGAGTTTTAAAACAACAAAAGGGGGACTGGAATCCATCCATACGGTGATATATTATCCTCCCGCACTTTGCAGATGGATTCAATTGGCCTGTGATCCTATTTTGCAGATTCCCTCAGAGCACTGTAATTCATCCTGCAAGGTATTTCAAATGAGACTGGACAGAGCACTGGAGAAATGATAGGAGCTGAGAAGGCTCCTATGAGCAGGCTATCGCTCATCTGTTATTAGAGTTAATTATTCTGAGGGCACACCGCAGGAGGTGATGGCAGCACAAGGGCAGCTCAAACAAGGCTGACAGAGTGGCTCAGACCCAGAGAGGCTGTTTCAAAAGCTGCTCCTCAACTCAAGTCAGCCCACCATGGCACACATATGGCAGCAGCATTAACATGGGCTGCAGAGCACGTGGTGTGGCACAAGGGATGGGATCAGGGGAAATGGGAATGTTCCTGAGCACAAGACAAGTTTTGACTTGCCAACTGTGCAGTGGAAGACTCAACAAGCTGCTAGGCGGGAGCAGCAAGGACCTCCAAGCTTGCCCCTTGATTGGCTCTTCTCTATCACAACAAGCCTGATAGACGTCCCCTCCCAACACCTTTCAAGGCTTCAGGGTGGCAGCACTGGCCAATAGATACAGGAGCAAGCATTTGTCATCTTGGCAGTTCTTTTCTCCTCTGTTCTTTCTGCAAGGGTGAAGCTTCAGCTTTAAGGCAGAGTCAAGCCACCACCTTGGCTCAGCTGTTCTACAGGCAGCAGAAAGAGCCAGAAGGGTGCCAGAGCCCAGCTCTGCCATGTCAGCTGATGATGCAGCTGCAGGTAAAGCTTCTTGAACAAAATCTTCTCATTTATTTTGCTTTTAATTCCATTACTTAATAAACTGCAAAACCCTTAATGTGGGAGTCCCAACTACTGCATTTGTTCAGTTCACTCTGGATATGTCCCTTCTACCTTACCATCCCTAATAGACTCTATAAATGGTTTCCAAATCCAGCAGAAGTGGTCTATTTGCTGCCTAGTATACCATGTAATCTTTTGCAGAGGTGGTATTGATCTTATTAAACCTCTAGCCATTGAGTCTTCAGATGAGTCTCAGCATTTGCTTTCCTAAAGCAAAGCAAAGCACCTCTTCCAGCCCCACAGCACAGGTGACAGCACCAGCCTACACTGACCCAGAGGCAAGATGCTTACTGCATTTCTGAGAACAATTTAATAGTCAGTAGAGCCATGGCTGTAGGGTCCTTAGTCAGAAGCAATACCCAGTCTCAAAAAGAAATGCCCAAGTCATTTTAACTGTAAGGGACAGAAATTAGGGACTAATTCAGCCCGTAACAGGTACTGAATGCTGAGCCCAGAAGCAGCTCTGCTTGTGGCTAATGGATTTTGCACACTAAGACTGGCTCAGAGCTCTCAGCTCACTACTCCAGGACACTCACAAGACTCATTTGCAGTTGCCTTGTCAATTTTTCCTCACCCATCCACAAAAGAAGAAACTCATGCAATTACTTGCAGTCCTCTCCAAACAGCTAACCATTCCCTCAGCACACAAACAGGCTCCAGCTGAGAGAGAAGAGGCACAGAATGCTGAGAGGCTACAGGAGGCCAGACAGGGGAAGAGGCACCAAGCCACAAAGGACAAAGTTTGAGCTCTTTAAAAAAATTATATATATATATGTATATATACACATACACATCTGCATCTGCAGGTACAAGAGGCTCACCTTTTTGGAGAAAGGCAACACCACAGGGTGCTGGGAAGGTAGAAATGTAGAACACAGTCTAACCAGATGCTTATCTGACAGACCATCACCACTGGGTTATGTTCCCAGGCTGCCCTAGCAGTGACATCCAAGGAGAGGACAGATGGCAACTTCACAGAGCAGCATTATGACCATGACGGGTGTCTTTCTTCTAGATGAGGCTCTCATGCTGCAGCTTGCAGCAGTCACTGAAGGAGGTGGTGATAAGTGGCCACTGTCTGGCTCAGAGGCATTGGGGTGCCAAGTGGAAGGGAGAAAGAGTCACGGCTTCCATCTCTTTGCCATTTGCGCTGACCCAATTGTGTCAGCCCTTCTTGTCAGCTCATCTGTCATGGGGCTGGTTCCTGCTGGGGCCTCAGGACCTGTGAAGGTAGCTGCACATGTTAGACTATTTATCTTCTCAGGTTGTTGGGACAAGGGGTCTGACAGCCTTATTAGTTATCCCACAAAGCAGAGCCCAAACACATCCTCAGAGAGGACAGGAAATAACCCCAGGGAACAGGGGAACACCACAAGCCACATGCCTCCTAACTCCCCAGGCCTCAGTGGAAGGCAAAGCAGCAGCACAGCCTGAACACTGAGATCTTTGCTAGAAATACATGGAAAAAAGCCCTGAAAGCTGAAGCTTCCACTCATCTGACATCCTTCCTTAGCCAACTTTCCATAGGTAAGTTGTGATTGCTAGTGGGCAGGGATCTTCCCCATTTTTTGCATTAACCTTTCAAAGCTTTGTCCTGGGATGTGCCCAAGCTGGGAGGTAGGCCAGCAACATTTTAAGACCACATGCTCCAGCTCCAGAGCTCTTTCAGGAAGAGACACAGGCCCAACACTGATTTGTGCTAGGACGAAGACAATGGTATGCCTTTGCTGGACTGGTATCATGGAAATCTAGACTATTCCTGCACCACCCTCAATTAATCATACAGTCTTCAAGAGGCGCATTGCTCTGGCAACCAGCCAGCTACCCACACATGGCTTTCTAGAAAGAGGAAGAAATATTACTCCAACAGCCCAAAGAAAGAAGTCATCCATACCTATGTGATGCTCACATATCCTGGAAGCAGAAGGTAGGGACCTGCATCTCTACACCACAGCAGAATCAGGACACATACCAAAGCACTGAAAGAACCAGGCACAGCAGTTGGGTGACTAAGAAAAACAACATCCTACTACCCCTCCAGACACATCAGTGGGAAGAGTTGCTTCAGCAGAAGAGCAAAGAAGTGCCTTGCTTCCAAAGCTGCCAAACAGTGCTCCTCCAACCAGTACAAGTGTTTCCAAGCGACACACACCCAGGCTGTGCATCAAGGCAGCTCTTGTGTATGCTGGCTTTTGGATAGGAATGTCCATGTGCATGATTATAAACCAGTCTGTCACTGTCACCCAAGGCTGCTCACCTGCCCTACCAACATCTCCATCAGGGCAGGAACCCAGCCAGCACTAGGTTCAGGATCCATCCCAGCTGCTCAGGACACAGCCAGAAACCAGAAACCAAGCAAAGGCTTAGTAAAATGGAGGGTGCTGTAGGTGAGGAGGAGTGGAGACAGCTCTTTAAGCAAGTCATTTCAATTGCCTTGAGAAAAGAGGTTGTTAAAATGATGGAAATAAATGAGTTGTTTGAGCAGCCTCAGAAATGTTTTCAGAGAAATCTTTCAGGTAAGAACACTGATTGCAAATACTTATTAACTGCTCCCTCATTATCAAAGAGATGTGATACATATGTTTACATATTTTGATACATTTCTGTTAATCCTACATACTGTTTAATTCTCTAAAACTGCACAGAACTGTCAGCAAGCAACCCCCTAAACATAGCCTCAACTTCCGCACAGGCAGGCTTGGGCATTGGAGAAGTCACTCGAGCATTTACCTGTACCAGGGAACATGTGTCACCTGTGTTAAACCTGAAATGGCTCTTTTGATTGCAGCCCCCTAGAAAGGAGGATCTTGCTATAGATGACGCATGGGAGGGTCATTTACCCACCTTTGTCCACTCATGACAGCATTAGCCAGGAGACTGTAGGTCCCTCTAATTCAGCCTCCTGTCTCCAACAGCAACCAAGCTTGACGCTAATAGAAAGAACTGAAGAGAAGGTAGAACATGGAGGTGTTTTCCCAGGACATTTTCCCAGCTCCTAGCAGCCCAGCACTTAGAAACTCTCAAGCTATAAATCACTCCAGGGCTGTGTTTAAACCCATCATCAAGAGTTATCTGCCATGAAATTACCAAATTCCTTTTTAAATTTTCATGATATTTTTTTGGCCTCCACAACATCCCAGGAAAGTTTACAGGGCTTAATGAGTCCCTACCCCTGCCCCACGCTCCCCAGCATGTAGTGCTGTTTGGTTTAAACCTGCAGCCTACTGTTTTTGGTGGGGAGCCCCAGCTTCTTGCCCTGCAGGAAGAAATAAACAACTGCCTCCTAATCAGCTTCTTAGGTGATTTTACAGGTGTGTCTCACATCCTCCTCATTCATGTCTTTTTCAAGCTGGTGAGTCCCTATCTAGACTATCCTCAGATAGAAGCTGCAACACCACCAACTTACATAAAGCACAGCTCCAACCAATATCATCTCCAGAAGCAACGTCAGAGTGAGTGATGCACTGTGCTGGAACAAGGGTTCTCTGAGGCTCCTCACTGGAGCTGTTCTTCCAATGGAGAACCTGAAGGTCTGTTTATTTTAAGCAAGGCTTGAGAGATGCACAGGCAGGTTCCCTGCCCCCACATGACCACACAGCCTGCCACAGGCCACTGCCTCAGCAAGAGACAAGATCTTCCCCTGAGGGGGGCCTTGCCAGAGGGATGCACAGACTGTCACCTCCTGGCTAGTTGGTCAGGGGTTTCTATCCAAAGCAGAGGCATCACACTGACAGACAGATCCCTGCAGGCTTCCACAGCCTCTGTCACTCCACTGGAAGCAAAGGGTCCCACCAGCCCTCCTTCCAGTAATCCTGCCCAGGAACTGCAGCATCCCAACTAGTAAGTGCCCTCTGAACACACAAGAAGCATGTGGTCTGCAAACTGCACCTGCCACAGAGATCACAGTCGGTCCAAACACATTTTGTTTTTAAAAGGAGCAAAATACTGCTGAAAACCTGGTGTGCTGCCGAGTCATGGATTCTTCATCAGCAGCACCTCACCTTCAGAGTGCACACAGCACCGGCTGGTGTTTGCAAGAAAAAATGGGAAATATCCTTTCTCCACATATAGCTGTTACAAAGTGCTTCAACAGAATGGTAAACCCAGCAGGGCCCAAAGCAGATAGGCTCACAGGTACAAACTGACAGGCATGGCATATCTGACAGCCTTCATTCCCTGGCAAACCTAATAAAAGACCAGTTGCAGCTTTCTGTATACAGCAAGGGCATTGTCTTGGTGTCACAATTTTCATACCATTAGAGCAAAGATGATGGGTCACAGAAACCAGATGTGTTTTAGTATTGAGCTTTAGGCCCTCAGCATCTCTGCAGAGATCTAACCCTTTGTCACAAAAGCCAGTGATCACGTCACTTGTGAGTGAAACCCAGGTTCACTTCCCAGCCATGCACCCTCTGCAGACACCTCCACCAAGATGGGACAACGCATTAGCCCCAGAACACCATACCCTGTTTACTTCAATCCTAATCCAGTGCTAGCAAAGCTCACTGAGAAGTATAACAAAGCACCTCTTTCACCAGCACCTAAGTACAGCCTGCACACTCAAAGCTTTGAACTTGCTTATATAGCTCATGCAGCATTTCCACCGCAGAGAGAACACAGCGGCAAGACTTCACGCACTGACTTTACCCCTCCCTCACTGCAGCTGTGTGGTCCCAGGGGCCTTAATTAACCAGCATGTATTCTTGCAGGGAGCTGCTCTATAAGAACATTTACATGTTCAACTCCTTTGGACAAGTTCAGAGGCAGGCAGCTAATCCTCTCCCAGGTCTCAATGTCATATCAATTTCCTGTTCGAAGCTGAGCTCTCTCGATCAGGGTTTTTAAACTAATGAGATGTACCAAGGGCTTCAACTCTGGGAATATCAAATGCAGAAGGATTCAATTTCATTCGATTTTCATGTGATCTTCCCTTTGTAATTAACACCATACCGTATGTAACATCTCTTCATTCTACCAGGAGATACAATCTCCACTGAAGACAAACATGTCAAGAAAGATGACACATCACCCCACACTCCCAAAACTTTCTAACAGTTGGAGTTTTTTCCTTTTTATCCCCTCTGCAAATATAATCCACATCCTCAAGGTAATATTCAGAGCTTTAAACCTCCAAGAGCAGTGGCATATGTCCCTCAGGGCTCACAGGTACAGCAGCCCCTCTTGTTTTTCACTCACATGGATTATTCTCTGACACACTGGTGCCCAGGCACAGAGAACATTTTGTAGGTTTGTCTTTCCTACTGTCATGAGATGGCTAAGGATCTCCAGTGTGTCTGAGCAACGATGAGGAATTGTGAAACCATTCTGCATCTTCCCAAAGGTAGCCCTAGTCTTCCTGCCATGGTGAATGTATCTTTTCCTCTT
Organism: Agapornis canus; assembly: GCA_036873685.1. NCBI lineage: Eukaryota > Metazoa > Chordata > Aves > Psittaciformes > Psittacidae > Agapornis > Agapornis canus. The sequence continues at coordinate 21,468 of JBAFWW010037085.1, forward strand.
ACTTCTGCCACAACCCTCCCAAGACCATCCTAACTACATTGAAGAACCCATTAGCCAGTTCCCTGGGCACACAATACTCCTACACCAGCCATGCTCTTCTGTGAGTTTTTGGGTAGCTGGAGGGAAGGATCAGTCTTCTGATCTGTTCATACCTTGCTTACTGTAAAAAGAAGCCAGTGTGACCAGGGCTGCCAGACATGGTGATAAGAATTAACACACAGCCATTGGCTCCCACCTTTGGATTTCATCCTTAAGGGTTAAATGAAGGAGGTGAGCAACTTTGCAGAATGCAGGTAGGCTTTAGGCCCTGAAGGCTTTCTACACTGCTAAGACACAGCTGCCTGCAGTGGCCATAAGCTTGGAGAGGACACAAGCCAACATCCATCCTTTTTTTAGACCTAAGTGAGTTCAGCTGTGCCACATCTGGCAGGATCTGCAGGAAAGGCAATGCTCCTTTTGATCAGAGGATATTGGAATGGTCCCTCTGTATAGAAAAAGTCTGCACAGCAATATAGCACAATGCAAAAACCTAGTCAAGGGGCAATTCCTACAGGCATTGGTATATTAAGGCTTTTAGGAAGGATGTATGTATTTTAATGCCTATTACTATAATCAGACACTGCCAAATTCCTATGGCCCTGATCCAGCAGAAATCCGTGCAGAAGGACTTTCCTTCAACCTCTATGGCAAGGGAACACCCAAGGTAGGAAGGGAAGAAGATACTGCTTTAAGCACAAGCAGAGCAAGTGAAGTCTGTTCCACTCCAGGAGTGAAGCAGATTCTTCTCCAGAGGTAAGAAAATAAGAGCCAACAACTATCTACCACATACAGCTTAACCCCAGGCTCTCATTTCAGGAGCCACATAAGGGCTCAGAGCAAGATCTGGGGTCCTCTCTCCATGTTAATCTTTGGAGGAACAACTTTGCTGCCATTCACGAACAGATATGCATGCACTGTGTAATATATTCCAGATTAGTATGTAAAAAACCACATTTTTCCAAACCCAACTGTTTTATTTACAAGATCTCAGTTGTAATCCTGACTTTTACACACAGGGTAGCAGGATCTGGAAGGGACTTGCCTGGATTAATTCAGCAAAAACTTGCTTCCTGCAGACTCAGATTCATGCTCTACCCTTGTGCATAGAACAGCCACCATCCCATTCCTTACAACGATTCCCACCCACTACCAGCAGCCCAAAGAGGCCATTTTAAAAGCTGTTGCATTGCATCTGCCCTTGCCTCAACCCCAGCTCAGAGCCTTAGAACATTAGGTTCCATTAACCAGACCATTTGCCACCTGAAGTTGCAACCAACAAACTCTGCAGCACCCAAAGAAACACCAACAAACAATTGCAGTACCCAAAACATCCTTGTAAATCCTTCCCCCTGCTGATTGTCATGCTGTTGTGCAGAGCCAGCTTCAGAAAAGCCAGTCTCATACTGCTGTGCCAGGAGCCTGCAAGCTCAAAGTCCTGAGCAGCACCTCAGAGCAGAGTTCATGAACACTTTATTATCACTCCATCACGGAGTTCCCCGCACTGCCCAGCAGCTCCAAATGAGCTTTCCACAGCCATGACAGCACCACAGGACCACCAAGGTTTCATTAATATTCATGTACCACTGACAAGCAAGCAATGAAAGCTTGCTTTCTACAGCGTATCATTAAGCGAGGTGAAACAAGTGACCTTTTAAGACCAGCTGCGTCACAGATATCACCAGGAGCTGAAGGGATAGAGACAGGGTCATCACCCAGCACTTCTTCTAATAAATAACAGTTCTAAATGAGCATGGCCTTGCCATGCCCAGCGGGACCCACGTGAGACTGAAAGCATCTGGGAAGCGGATGCCTGAACTGCAAAGCCAGACAAGACAGTGCCTTCTTGCAGCAGCCCTTCCCGAGAGACTGGGCACCCGGTTGTGCCGTGCAGTGGGAAGCGAGGGAGCAAAGATCTCACCAGTAGATCAGGTGTGTGATTCTGAAATAAATCATGGTGTTAGGGCACAGTTAGTCCAGCTCAGTGCAAATACACACACCTCCCTTTACAAGTTGGTAACACTTAGGAGCATCCCAGAGCTTCCTCGAAGCATGCCAGCTCAGAGTATTTAGCAGAGAGCTCCCCCAGGCAGCAGTTACAACACTGCACAATAGCAGAAACTTGATCTCGAATTACAGACCCTAATTGCTGCTATCAGTCAGAGTAACAATTAGCATCAGGTTTATGCATTTCCACTGTTCTCAGGAGAGGATGCAGAAGGAGAAAAGAGCCTTAGCCCCAGTTTACCTAGAGTTCACTGGGAGGCCACAAGAAACTCAGACAAACTTCACAGGCACCCAGGTTACCCAGGGTATTCACCATCTCTGAAACAAGCAAAGCCACACTGAAAAAAGCTCCTCCGACCTTCCTAGTCCAAGCAGCCAGCCATCCTACCTTTACATTTCCATAGAAATAAGCTAATAGAAGATCACATCTCACCAAAACCAAGATGTCTTCCCTGCTGTAAGAAGCCACCATCACCCATAGTCTCTCCTCTTTTTTTTTTAGCTCCTCCATTGAAGACCTATACCCAATTCACACATATTATATGTGCACAAAACAAGGTTGATTCAGCCTCTTCATTCTTCTATGACTCTGGATCTCCATAACCCCATGATATTGAGGCTGAATAGTGCAACAGACCACATGCAAGCAAGGAAATTCCTGTACCCCCACATCCATGACTGCACACTGAGCTGCCTGTAAGGGGCTTTGCAGCTCACTATTTCAGAAAAGCTTTGCTTCATGTTTCCTTATAACTTCTGGGGGATCAAGAAGAGAGTCAGAAATTAAGGATATGAGGGGTGATCCCAAAACCACAAGATTTCTAAAAGCATTTGCCAGATCTGAAAACTTATATAAGCAGGAATTCATCTGTGCTTATCACTTTCCTCCAAAAAAGAGGTTGCCTGAAGAACAGGAGAGACCATGCTCAATCACAAAAATGTTTAATGCCCAAGGTGAGAGGTACATACTGCTCAAACCCTTTAAACTAACTCAAAAGACTAGAGGACAGCAAAAAGCATAAAGCCAAGATGGCTTCACCACCACAGAAGGTCACCCCACAAGCAGTGCTGCCCAAATCATCCTACAGCTGGGACTAAGGGACATAAGGGTGTATGGGCACAGGGCTACAGTAAGCAGAGCTGTGAGGACACCCAGCAGGGCTACAGCCACAGTGCAAGCCTGATGGACCTCCTACCATGCCCAGAGGCAGAAGGATCCCAGGACTACAAGCTCCATCTCCAGGAAACCCACTGGAATTGTGTGCTGCCATCAGCCAGACTTACCCTGCGCAGCATCCCAGGCTTGGCCAGCCACTTCCACCTGTGCATCCCTGTGAGCCAAGCGGCCCTGGAAGGAGGGAGAGAATGGTGAGCAACTCTCAGGTGTGTTTGGAATGTCTGCCCAGCCAGAAGCCCTGAGTTTGCACTGCCCTCAACAGCCTTTGTTAAACAGCAAACAGCCCCATCACTACAGATGCTCATGCTTCTGGAAGCATTTTAAAGTCAAACACCTATATGCTTGCTCACTGCCCCCCACAGCCTACTGTGAGCAGGTCTTGGCCCCACAGCCCATAAGGGGCTCTGGCCCTAGTCTGCTGCAAACAGGCCTTGGCCTCCGAGCCTGTCACGATGGGGGCCACAGCACCACAACCTGTAGGTCCCAGCCACACAGCCTGCCACGAGCAGGTCTTGGCCTCACAGCCCATCAAAAGCGGGCCCAAAGCTCACATTGTCACAAGCAGGTCATAGCCCTACAGCCCGTTATCACAAGGAGGGCCCCAGCCCCATCGCGGGTCACGGGTGGGACGAGCCCCATAGCTCTGCAGCAGGCACCCCCAGCCGCAAAGCCGCGCTCTACCTCCCACACGGGCAGCGGCGAGAGAACAACCCCCAACTCCGCCTCCGCCGAAGGGGCGGGTGTACATTAACATGCAGCGCGGTGCGCTCTGGGTAGCGCAGTCTCACCCTGAGCTAGAAGCGGAGCCTGCTGCGGGGGTATATATTGCCGCGGCATAGGCGCGTTCCTGTGTCCGGGGGAAGCTCACCGCCGAGGCCACGTCACTGGGTGCGCGTCACCCCGGCCCCGCCTCGGGGAAGGTCTGAGACAAGGGCCGCCCGCGGCTCCAGCAGAGCCCCGCCCGCGACGGGCGGGTGAGCCACCAGCAAGGGGGGGCGCCGGGAGGGCCAGCCTGGGCAGGAGAAGCCGAGCAGGGTCTGCGAAGGGTCCATTCCCTCACGGAACCCCCGGTGGATGCCCATGGCCCCGCAGTG
>JBAFWW010037085.1:32689-47191 GCA_036873685.1 Agapornis canus
ATGCATCCAGGCAGGAGCAAAACTTGGGGCCCTGGGGGGATGTAAGGAGAAAGGAGTAGCTACTGGGAAATGCTCCCGGGAGCAGGGGGCTGCCTCCCAGACTTTGGCAGCACAACTCCACATGCACAGAAGCACAGTGTGGTGACTGCAACCTGCCGCTTGATTTTCTTTACCTGCCATCATTGCAGCAGTACAGGAGAGCCCTCGCTGCCCGCGTCCCCCGTCCAGCCGGAGGTCATCTTCCACCTGCCAGGAGCCAGAGGGAAAACATGATAAAACAGGTAGAAAAAAAAATGGCACAGGTCAGACTAAGAAAACCACAAAGCCAATATAAAGCAAAGCATGATGGTTGTGAGTCTGGGGCTTGTGACCCACCCCAGGCTGCAGGAGCCCAGGTTACAGGTGAGACCCATACCAACATGGTCACAGATCTTTCCCAGCAAGTGAAGGGGGCTGTGCTGCTACCCTGCTGAGAGCTGGCAGGAGAGAAACTGGAGACAGAAAAGGGAGCAAAACCAAAAGCAAACAAGAAATCTGAACCAAGAGCGTTAATCCAAGAACCAGACCAAAAAACCACACCTACAAGGTGATACCAGCCCAACTGCCCTTCCTGTGGCAAGAAAAGGTGTGCTTTGCACCATGAAAAACTCTGCAGCCCTCACTGCCCACACCCTCAGGTGCTGCAACCCCCTGGTCCTGCTGAAGTTGCAGATCCCACAGCACACCCACAGCCACATCTCTGAGCTCACAAACTGAGGAGAAAGGCACCTGGGCAGCAACAGACATCAAACTTCCATACCCATCCCCTCGATTCAGGGCCAAGGAGGAGGATGCTCCCGCAGACAAACCACAAAACAGACTGGCTGCCCCACAGCATCCCCCCTCCTCCTTACCTCCCACTCCCGGCAGCGGTCTCGGAGCTGTACCAGCCAGTCAGGCTCCAGCATCTGGTCCTGCTCTGGCATCTCCAGGAGCAGAGGGTCAGAGAGCTTCAGCCGCTCAGCCAGCTGCAGAGCCAGGAGGAAAATGACACTCATCATGCATTTCAGCTCCACAGGGAAGAGGCAACTGCAGCAACTGCACATGGTTGAGCACACAGGCCAGGGTGAAAACAGCACCAGAGACACACTTCATAATATGGGGGTAAAAGTAACACTAGCCTCTTGTGCAAGATTTATTTCCTCTCCCACATTGCTACAGAGAGCTGCTGTAGCAGATAAACATCCCAGCAGGGCTACCTCAGACACCTCCGCAAAGGTGTCAGAATGCCAAAGATGCTCTTCACATCACATCACAGAGGCAGGTTACTGTTAGCATCCTGTTCTCCAAGGAAAAGGGCCACCTTTCAGCCCTCTCACAGCCAGCCTGAGCCCCAAGCAGGATTGCAGGATATTCCAGCCATGAGCCTCAGAAACAGACCAGCTCCATCAGCCATCAACCCCTTACCCACCCACCCTGTGAGCATGGATGGGAGCTGCTAAGCTTTCAGCACGGGCTCACCTGCCTGTTTCCTCTCCCAACCTTGCAACAACCATTACTGTCACTAGCAACCACACAGGAGACACAAATGCACAAGTCCCATCTGCCCCTGTTTGTCTGATTTGCACTTGCAGATCTCCAAGGGGAAGATTTCACAGCCTCCCAGGACTGTCCTGGTGTTTAACATCCTTAAAGCTAAAGGGGTTTTTCCTTAGTATCTACGGGAAATCTTCCCTGCTGCAAATTAAGCCTCCCTATTGCTGCTCCCGTGGAAGCTGTGGGGACAGTCAGGCACCACCCCCTGAAAAACAGCCTCCTGCGTGCCAGAGGGCTGTCATCACACTCCCCATCCTCCCGCAGCAGATCTTGCCTATAGAAAACAACCTCAGGGCCTCTTCAGGGGTCATTTTCCCCTCAGTCTCTTATCACCCCTGCTCTTCTCTTCCACACTTGCTCCAATTTGGCCCTCTTTGTCAGCGCAGCATCCCAGCTGGGCCACTGTGCCCAGCCAAGACCCCTGAGACCTGAACATGGGGGGATTATCACATCGTTGTCTCACACATGCTGTTCTTGTTCTCATAGCCCAAAACAACATTATAGCATTGGGTTTGTTTCTTTTTTTTGCAACAGCATCCTGTTATATTGCTGCTCAGTATTTTTTCCATGCTGCACTATCTCCCCCAGGTTCCTTTCTGCAGTATTGCTGCTGCATGTTTAATTTCTCCTGCAAGAGAGGGGCCCGTGCTGCCTTGGCTTCAGCCATCTCAATGACATGGGGCTCCAGCAGCTATTGTCAACACAGCAAGAAGCTCTTCTGGGGTGACCCATCCCAGCAGCCTAGGGTGAAATGGAGGGCTCCCTGCAGAGCTAAATCCCAGTCTGGAGAAATTGCTTAGATAAAGATGCAGTTTAAGACAGCTGGATGAGGGGAGATGACACTTAAAGCACTGCTCTTTATCTGAGCCTTTACTGAATATTCTCTTACCGCTATCAACCCACTTCTCTGGTGTTTATCAAGCTCCTTCGCACTCATTTACCTTCTATGCTTCTATGATTAAGGCGGCCACATGTTTCTATTCCCAGAGTTTTTAAAACAGAGTCCAAACCAGCACAAAACACTTCCCAATTCCAGGAGGTTACAGCAAGACATAACCCATGCAGTCAGAGCCCAGCTTGAGATAGAGACAGGCCACAGAAAAGAGAGTAATGCAGCACACAGCCAGGAGCTTGCACTACCTCGAGATCCACTGTCCCATCTCTTTACAAACACACATGCATTCATCCTAAATCAATTGCAGGAAAGAGGAAATTATAAGCATGATTACTCCTAAACGGGGGGAATGTTTAATCCAAAAGCTAATGTGCACTTTGATCCAATATTAATGAACCAGCACCTGGTTGTATATCGTCCCCAGCTTCAAAAGAGGGGAAGTCTTAATCAAACACTAATGTGTATCATAATTTGTAACACAGTCTAAAACATCAAAGACAAGAGCATCTACGAATGCACTAGTTTTTCAGATGAAAGTGTTTTCTCCCAGGAGAAGCATTATCCCCAGCAGAACAGCAGATCCGAGAGGCTGTTAGGCAGTAAATAGGTTTCAGTGAGAAGGGGGCTGTGTGAGGCAAGCTTTGGGTGATTTCTGCAGCACCTGCTTCAGAAGGGCATCTTTGCTGCCCCTTATCTCACAGCATCATGGCTTTTGTCCCCTTCCTGACAGAGGAAGGCTCCAAGCAGCCTCAGAACTACCCTGGTGATGTGCATGGAGCAGGCAGAATTGCTCTCCCGAGAGCCCAACCTGCTCAGGGAAAGCTGGGACACTTTGCTTTACCCCTCCCTGCCCCAGCACCCTGCTCATGAAGCAGAAGATCTGGGTTCAGTGCTACAAGCTGGGACATGCTTCTATTCACTATGAACCCAAAAGAGCCCCTGGCAGGTGAATGGAATTGTGGGATGATGCTGGAGGGGAAATGTGAAGCACTCACACTTCAGCTTCTCAAGTCTGTGCCATTTATAAGTTCAAAAAGCCTCTGCAGAATACAAAACTTCCTTTGCTTCCAAATAACTCTGCTCCTACTTGGCAGTCAACACAATTCCTTTGTTTCTATCCCAGATGCATAGGTATGAGAGACACCATAGAGGAGTTAGCCTTGCTGTATTCCATACACAGCAAACCCTGGGGTGCTGCTCAGATCTGCCAAGCACCCCCAACCATGGGAAACTCCAAGTTCAGGACCACACCAGGTCCTGAATATGTGTCATATCCTGCCAAGAATGCAGAGGGGTACAAGGCTCACCTTCATCACTTGCTGGGCCAGGACAGGATGGCTAGATAGATCCTGGCTTAGGAGCACGGTGGCAATCTGCTCACAGTATTGCAGGGCCTGGGCTGGGAGTCCATAGTCAACCAAGAGAGAGGCATAGAGGAGCTTGTATACCTTGTGAGAAGGAAACAGAGGGTAGCAGATGTTCCCAGGCAGGGGCAGCCTCTGCCATTGCATATCATCCCAGCATGACTCAGCATCACAGTTCTCATCGTTCAGAGGTCATCTGCAACTTGGCATCCCTATGGGGCCATCCCGCCTCATCTAGATCCCCAAACTACAGCACTGTCACAAGGCCAGCCCAGCCCAGAGACAGCAAATGGGCAGTGGGGGAAAGACACCTGCCCACCATCTTCATTTACTCACCTGATCTGTGCAGTGCCTGAGATAGCAGCAGATTTATTTGCAATACGAAAAGCCTATCCATTACCCACCCCAGAAAGCAGGAAAGCAACCAGACCTGAGCAAGCATTGATCAACCCACATCATGACCCAAATTCTGGAGGAACCTCTTGCCCAGGGCACCAGAAAGGAGGCAAGTCTTGAAAAGCAGCCTGAATCCCTGGCTTCAGAGGGATGGATGCATGTTTTGGGGCAGTGCTTGTGAATCTCCACTACCTGGAAGGGGAGCAGGAAGGACTCAGGCTGCCGTAGCCGCTGGCAGTACTCAAAGATTTCCATCCGCTGGATGGCCTCTATTCTGGCAAACTGGGCAAACTCCTGCCTGCAGAGGAGAGGGACAGGTTCAACAAGCAGGAGCAGAGCTCTCTTCCCAGGCAGCCCCACAGATTCACAGCTCCTCCATTTGTGCCAGCCTGGAGCTGGAGGAGCCCAAAGCAAAGTTCACATTAAGAGCAGGAAACCCACAAACAGGGATTGGTTTTTCATAAAAATGAGATCCCGGGGATGGGGAGAAGGTGGGACATGTCCCTTGGGTGAAAGCACTGCATCCTGGCTCCCTCACCGGTGGCTGCTGCCCAGCAGAACCATGCGATCTGCCTTCACTCCGAAGTAACCAAAGGGGATATCTGCCATCAGGTAGCAGAAATGAGCTGCTTCAACTGATCCCTTGCCAGCTGGATGGGAGATAAAAAGACAAACAGTCCTGAGAGGTCACGGTGTGGTCAGCATTGCTTTCAGGCCCCCAGTCTTACTGAAAACCCAATCCCAAACACCCCACTTTTCTTCCCTGTTCAGGCAGACCTGGATCCCTCCCTTCTCCCTGCTTTTCATTTGTATTTCCCAATTGGTGGTTTCTGCACCTAGGAGGAGTTTCATTTCAGTGACAGAACCAGGGGAGCCTGACCAGGCACCAGCTTCAGCTCTGTAGGGCATCATTATTAGCATGGAATCCTTGAGAGTTCCCACCATCAGGAGTACATCTCAGTCCCTGCAGTTATATATGGCCTCCCCAGATCCAGGGATTCCAGTCATCTCCAAAAGAGCAGTTAATGGATATACCTGAGCCTGACTTATCTGCCAGAACAAAGGGCAGTGGAAGCCATCAACAGCTCATCCCTGCTATTGCACAGGTACGGGAATGCACACTTCATCTCGGCACCAATGCACATCCATGCCAGCATGGACATGCATGCACAGCAACATTGCAGGTGCCCACACACTACCACAAGACAGCAGGAACATAACTGCTCACAACAGCCTGGCCTCACCCAAAGTGTCTCCCATGGTGACAATGGCTCGCTGGTTCAGTTCCGTGTCTCCAACCTTGTTGGACAGCAGCACAGCCAGATGAGGCCTCCAGTCTCCCCACGTGCCATCTCCACAGCACTGGAGGGAAACAAGAGGGGAGCGAAGGTGAACAGAGATGGTCACCACAAGGTGGATGTCATAGGCAGGTCACAGCATAGGGTACACAGGCTGGGGCCAGCCTTTTGCTCACAGACCAGCGCTGCCTGAGGGATTCTTCCTGACATGAGCTGGAAGAGGGTTTGCAGGGGGTCATTGGTGACCAGGGTGCTGGTGAACCTGTGAGGAGACAACAGAGATAGGGCTGCTGTGCTGGGACCCCAAACCCTCATTCACCTTCAAGGTCATGACCCAAATGCCCTGGGAAAGCAGTGTCCTGAGGGGCTTCCTGGAGAAGGGGGAAAGGATCAACAGCCCACCAAGCTCATTATTTGCATTGCCTTCCAAGCAGGCAAGTCCCCAGGGCAACACTGGATAAAACCTCTGCATAAGGATTCAGTTTGCACAAGACAGAAAATGTCTGCTTAACTCTCCCTGAAGGGATCAACCCGATCCAGACTAAGTACATTAATTCCACCAGAAAACATTTATATGAATGGGACGAACAGCTCAGACTAGGCTGGATCATGGTGAAGATAGCTCAGCTCTCCCTATCCCAATGGCTTTTATTAGAGCAGCAAGGGCAAAACCAAAGACTCAGAATAAATCCACCCTACATCTCCAGGAAATGCTTTTCCTTCTGCTTTCCAGCTCCCACTTGGTTTCTCCCGCCCATTAGGAAGCCTATCAGAAAGGATGCCCTGTCCCCACTTTGCCCTCTCTGAAATGGTTGACTGAAATCAGTGATTTTTTTAATTCAGTGCACTAAGGCTAAATGTACCCAGAGGGACAACAGGTTTGGCAAAGCGAGTCACAGAGCATTGTACCTTACTTTTGCTTCTGCAACTTACCCAGAGAGCACCCAGCTGTAGGTCCGAGGGTCCATCTTGCTGGAGAGGAAGAGGGCATGCCCCCAAAGATGGTTTCTCATGGCCCAGACTAGAGCATCCTGCAGACAAGGTAGAAACATACAAGGGATTGCATTAACTCTGCTCCCCTGCCTTCCTCTGTTGCTCACCCAGCTCAGAAAAGAGCTCCGATAATTGCTCTGGCTTTAACTAGTACACTCCAAAAGACTCTTCTGAATTCACAGAAACCCCGTTATCTTTCTATCACAGCAAGAACTGGGACCTTCATAGCAGTGTTGTCTTTTCTGGATTTCCAGGTCTATGCTGCCTGTTAACTATCAGTGTCATCACTGAGAGTGATGCATCCATCCCCCCTCTCTCTCTGTGGCCTTAGATACCCCTTGAGATCACATAGCTGCAACTAAACCCACAGTACTAGTAAAAGTCTCTACATCTTGTCTTCATTAAAGGCCACATCCCGATTCCCAATGGTAGAGAAGTCACTGCCATAAGCCCTGTTGTACAAACACAAGTTGAAGGGTTGATCCCACAATCACAAGGCACCTCTTCACCAGCCTTCCCTTTAAAACCTGTCTGATGAGGCCAAAGGGACCAAGAAAAAAAGCCTTTTGTCCTGGATCCCACTCACCACTTACTTTCTTCCTGCCATAGTAGAGGAGCTTGGTGAACTTCTCCACTATCTGTGCCTGTGTCTCCACAACAGGAGGGATGTCCCCTGTGATGAGGTCCAGTGTCCCCGTCTGACGCGACACCCATTCATCATCTGTCAGGCCTATCAGGTTTGCTGCAGGGTTTTGCCTCTTGTACTTCTGGCGCTTACAGTCTTCCATCAGCAGCTCAGCTGTGTCTGAGCCCACCATGGACTGCAAAAGGGAAGGGGAGGAGTGAGACTGCCTCACAAGTAAAGGCTGATGGCACTTCCAGTCCAACACCCTTACATTTGTACCCTCATCCTGGCACATCTTCCTAACAAGACCAGCCCTGGCCACCAGCACACACTTTTGGAGGGCAAAAGATTCAGCACAACTAGCAAGACCTTCACAAGACTTGGTCTGAAGCCACAGATTAGATTGGGTGGATTTCACTGGGTTAAGGGAATAATCCCCTTTCAAGCATAAGCACTGGCTACTATAGCATTGGGTTGCTGGTAGTTCACAAAGATTAAAAGCAATCACAGAGAAGGGTTTGCTCCAACTATCCAGGCAGTATCAAACTGATAGACTGTGCTATGGGATTGGGTGGGTTTTAAGGTACATCCTCCTAAAACTAGCAACTGGATCAAGAGGTATCTAGGGGTATAACTTGTCTCACCTCTAAGATCAAAAGTGTCAGCCTCTTCCATGGGACACCTACCCCATTCTGCCGGCAGAGAAGGACCAGGAGTTTCCAGAGAAGACGTGAATCTCTGCCTCTCTGTGTTGAGAGATCACAGCTTGTGGCTATCTTCTGCTGGCAAAATGTCATCACATCCACCTTGTGCAGATCTTCCCTACAGCAGCAAAGAGAGGAAGAAACCCAAGGCAGAGGCATCAACAGAAACCCAAGGCAGAGGCACCAACAGAAACCCAAGGCATAGCAATCTATGACATGAGACTCAACATGTCCCCAGGTTCACTAATGGGGATGCCAAAGATTCAAAGTGACAGATGGAGATCTCCAGTGCCAATGACCACACACCACATTGGTCACACCAAGCTCAAAAATGCTTAAATGTTATAATAATTATGACTCTGTAGACTTCTGTTTCAGGGACTCAGAGTGCATCTCAAACCCTCTTTCTGCCCTCCTGATATTTTCATCCATTCCTCTACAAAGAACCTGTGTGTGATTCTGTGTGTAACCTCAGTTTTGCTTTGCTGTGTTGCTGTTACAGCCGTGGATGCTCAAGGCTGCAGCAGCAGGCACACATACAGGCAGTATATTTAACTGGCATAGTATAGAGAGAAAGACACGCTTGTGACCATATAATCCCTTTGGGTATGAAACAGAAGCAGAAACCTTTAAGCTATGTACAAGCCAGATAGAACTGCTCTCTTACAATAAAATAAACAGACCATTGGAAAGAAAGAGTGGCTGAGATCAGCCAGGGTAGAGAGACTGGACATTGAGATGTTGATCCTGACTCAATCACACCAACATATCATACAGAGATTCCCCAAATCTCATTTAGCACAAACGGTAGCTCTAGGTCTTGTACCCAGCTTCTGGGTGTAAGCAGGTTTTTAGCTCAGAAAATGGCTTTCCTCCTTCTGCACACTCCTTTTCTCTCCCTTCTTTGGTTAAGTTGGCCAGAAGACACACTGGTGTAACTAATATGGTACAGAGACAACCTGATGCAACACACCATGATTCATCCTCAGGCTCACACTGGATGAAGATGCATACTGAGTCTGCCCTTGCTGTGTTCCTGGGGGACAAAAACTTCAGGAAAAGCTAAATCACAGGCTGATGCAGAGCTTTAGACATCCAAAGAAATCTTCCCAAAATCAGTTTTCTGGGACATGAATACAAAATAAGGTCAGACATACAAACCACAGTAAGCTCACACTCTGAATATTCATAACCACCCCCATCTCCCACAATCAACCTACATCACAGCAAAGGGGCTGGGTTCCCAGTCTGAACCTAGTCTTGGCCTTTGTAGATATCCTGGTATCATGGGGACCTTAAAGCCTGCCTTGAGCTCCTGTCTCCTCACAAAGGAGAGATGCTCCCAGGCCAGTCATGCCAGCACAGCCTGGAAGCCACAGCTCCTGGACTTGCCTATGCAGCATACCTGGCCAGGGGCCCCGGGAAGGCCTGTAGCTCCTCCAGCTCTTTTGTGCCATGAAGGACAACCTATAACACAAGAGTAAATTCAGCAGCTGGGCTTCAGCAGTCTGACCAGCCACAGCTGGGCTAGCTGAAAGTCAATGCTTGTGCCAAGATTCAACCCACTTCTCTGTGTTGTTCTAAGATAACCCCAGAGCATAGACCCTAAACCATCACACGGACCCCAGTGCCAAGGTCCAGGAAAAAACTATTGAATGGCATCTCTCCCCTTTGGGAGGCAAAAGAGGAGACTGAGGGTATGGATATGGCTTCTGCATTGAAGCACCTCAGAAAGACAAGTAGAATTATCCTTCGAAGAGGTACAGACCACATCTGTACCTCACTGTGAACAGGTCTCAGATGGCAAGGGTTACCGAACTGAAAGAGCAGGATGCAGGACTAAAGACTGAAAGCAATGCTCAGGCACAGGCTGACACAATGCTGGGCCTTCATGTGGGCTGGAGAGAAGATAACTGCAGGGGATAAGAAGGTTGCTAAGGAGGCTATTTGGGTGAGAACAGTGTTTGCATCTCTCAAGGTGAATGGAGTCACTCCAGCAAGAGGACAGAGGACAGTTTGGGGTGGCAGGCTGTGACATACCTCCAGGCTGTGTAGCTCAACAAGGGCTAGCTGCCCCTTGGTAGGGTGCTGGGGACACACCAGCACCAGCTGACCTCCTGCTCCAAAGCACACCACTGTGTGTGGCACTGAGAACTTGAGGGATACCACTGAGGCTGGGGTGGACACCAAGGGCCTCCCTGCAATGATACAGAGGCCACTGTGAGTCCCCTCACTCTGACCCCACACCACCTCCACTATGAAGGATATAACCAGGTCCCAACCTAGTCCCCAATTTAAGTGACCCTCCACTGACTACCCCCATGCTAGAACTGTCCTCTAAAGCAGGAGGCATGCATGGCAGCTCCTGCACCTACCATAGAAGTGCCACTGGGCAATGGATCTGCCCTGCAGCCCTGAAGTCATGACTTGTGCCTGCACAACATCCTCCAGAAAAGGACCAAGCTGCCTAATGCCAGCCATTTATTTCTTTGCTCCCCTATTGTCAGAGGAGGCCAGGGCCCCATCACACCTCACCTGCTTGTGCCAGGCCCCAGGTCCCTGAAAGAGCAGGGTCATAGTGGTCAGCACCATCACGGATGTACTGGCTGAGCTCATAGCCGCTGGAGCTGAGCCCTGACTCACGGTACTGCAGGAGCAGGCTGGGCTGGTCTGATGGCTGCAAGGGAAGGAGAAAACACAAACCTGGCTAAGAAACTGGGGACACCGCTGCTTTTCTGCTCCCAGAGCAGTGGGACAGGCTCTGCTGCTCCATGGAAGTGCCCAGCGGGAGAAGCACAGCACAGCCAATTCCCATCTGAGCAGGTCACACCCTTCAGCATCTTAGGTTCATCACAGCACTTCCCCTGATCATACCCAATGGCTTTTATAATAACTGACATGAGCCACCAGTGTAGCCCAATAGCTTTCCTCAAGACAGCCAGCAGATGGGGTTTGAGAACTCCCGAAGTATTGCCCAGGAACAAAACCAGAGCAGCTCTGATTTGGCCTCTTCATTTACTCTTGGCAAAACAGTGACCAGGACATAAGTGTGATTGGAGCAGGACTTGGTGGACAGAGCCAACAATGATACATAGCTTGCAGCTACCTAGGAAGGATGCAGAAGAGCATCCCACTGAGCCTGGATTTCTGTCCTGTTCTCAGACATGTGCAGGAATGGTGTACAATGCCATGCCTGGTGGAGCAACAGCCCAGCGTATGGAGAGTTCACAAATGCCAATAACCCATGATAATAATCCCCAGAGATTGTTAGGCAATGAGTGCAACATAGCACAGCAGCCCTTTTCTCCTCAGCTTCTTTCCCAGCTGGAGGGACACATGGGTTGCTCCCAAAAATCTCTTTAAGATCCCCAAGCGCTTTGCCATCCACACCTACCCATCTTGAGGTTACCTCTTGGGGCTGGCCACCAGCCTCCCCCAAATCACAGCTGTGGGTTTCTCCCCCTGCTATCTCCTTCCTGGCAGCCAAGGTGTAGCTCTCATCATAGGCCTCCTTCCTGCAGGCAGGCAAAAGGAGCCACCCTGAAGGTCAGAGGTCTTGTGACCAGTCACAGACCTGCTGATTTAGCAGCAGATTGTTGTGCCAGGAGATGTCCAGACTGCCCACTCCTACCTGTCTGGCCCCAGGGAGCTTGCGGCCAGGTTAGGGTGGTAACCCTTGTAGTAGTGCTGGTCCTGGTAATCGGTACTCTTGTCATAACAGTCCTCCTGTCTCAGGTCTAGAGAGGGAATCAAGATTTAGTATTGCCCATCCAGAGCTGCAAGCCATAATGAAGTTGCAAAAGAAAAGTAATGAGTCAGGCAATTTGCCGTGCACACCCCATTTGCTTCCAAATTAGCCCAACACATTGGAGGTATGATAAAGCCTTGTACGCATTTGCCAACACAGCATGGATGTCCTTTCCTCTTTCCTCCCTTCCCTTTTCTTCAGCTCAGAAACTCCAGAAAGAGGAAAAATGAGGCCTTAGACACCATGATCACAAAGCAACATGAGCACTGAGTTCAGCCTGGAACCAGGAATGACACAGGGTTTTAACCTTGAAGATCAAAATCAAACACCCCTTGAGTGCACCGAGTTCCTGCTCACATTTCCCAAATGCAAACTGAGGGCAGTGGTGCATAGGGAGAACAGCACCAATGACCCAGTAGTGTGGGCAGAGGAAAGCCCTGGAGAGGTGCAAGCCCTGGAAGAACCACCCATTCTGGAGGCAGCATTGTCTCTACTCCTGCAACAAGCTGCCTCCATCTGCAGACCCAAAGGATAAGCCCCTACCTCTGTCACCCTGCCAAGCCACTGGCTGCCATTGGTAGCTTTGGTAGGTGTAATCATCCCCATAGTTGGCTGCTGGATACTGCCAGTGGGGGTCTTCATAACCTTGCCTGAAACACAACACAGCATGCTTACTCTGAGAAAGAAAGGGCGCCACTGCAGGCTATAGAAAACATTTAGGATTAGAACTAGACTTTTTGAGGCACAAAATGTGATGGAAATACAGCTAGGTCCCCTGCCCAGGTACCCGGCTCAGCAGCAGAAACTTCCTGCATCCTTCCTGGAAGGATCAGCAGCAGGTTTAGATACTCTCGCATCCCGCTCCATACGAAAGCTGTGCACTGCAGTTTCAGGCGATGCCCACTTTCAGCTCAATGGTGTGGACTTGTCACAGGGATCAGCTCTGACCCATACTTTAGGAGATATCCCCCAAAAGCACCCTCTCTGCCAAACTCTGGAGCCACCATGTCCATTGCACAGCCCAGCAGGACTCCCTCTGCACTGGAGCCCAGCCAAAGCCACTCAAGCTCTCACATACCTTAGTTCTCACAACTGACAGTGATCTGGTGAGCCCCATGCAACACCCCACTTCCCAGTGTGAGTATCATACAACCTCAGCACAAAACCCTGCATATCCTCACCATAACTCTCTGAGGGCAATAACTCAGGCAAATCATCCCAAATTTGCTGGAGCACTCAAAGCCATTTCTCAGTGCTGAGAGCATCATCTAACCCACATTTTATCCTTCCATCCTCCGCTGTTTCAGCAGCTGAGCTTGCAAGCTGCCTTTAGCTCCTATATACCATTTATATTTTTATTGTTCACCTTGTGCTTCGTAAAAATGAAATTTATTTAATCAAACCCTCAAGAAAAATACACCTAGGGACTGAGAGGAAGCCTGTAAAACTGCAACCACAGAAGTCACAGCTGTACGAAGAAATCAGAGCTGCAACTCCTATCCAGGCTTAAATATAGAAGTCACCAGCTACTTAATAGCTGGATATCACCTGTTCACACACTGCCTCCCCAAGGATGCCCTCTATGTTGCCTGTGCGTTCCAAGGGCAGGACTCATATCACAGGCCCCCATATTTCAGCAGTGAAATGGCCACATCTCATTGTAAGGCTTAGAACAGGAAGGGGCTCAGCTGCAGGAACACTGCTGAGTTGTGCAGCTCTCACCTGGAGTAGGGCCTGCTGGGGTAGCTGCTTTCATAGCGCTCAGCCCAGGCAGCCAGCCTGCCCGTATCCCTGCGGGGTGGGTGGCCACGGGGGTGACCTCCATCCCAGGAGCCGGGCCGAGGCTGGGGCACTGCACGCAGACCCCCCCTCCTGGGCTGCAGTGAGGGACCATGGTGCGCCTCTCCCCATGCGCCCCGGGCTGCCTGCCTCTCCCAGGGCTGGGGCAGCCGGGCAGGGGCCTCGGGGTCCATCACAATCTTGCCGGCAGGATCCTCTCCAGTTTTGGGGTGGAAGCAGAGGTTTGGTCCAAAGTGTCTTTAGTGGCCTGCAAGCAATGAAGTCACAGCGCAGGTGATAAACAGCTTTTCACCACCCCTGTAGGCCCCCCCATGAAGCTAGCCACCTACTCTGCTTCTGGGTGCCTGCTGGAAAGCCAGCATCCTTCCCAAAATTCCCAGAGGCAAGGAAAAGCCATCTCCACATCTGCCTAAACTTGAAACACCCCTTGAAACACCAGGATGAAATGGTCCATTCTGAAAGCAAGAGGCATCAAGCTGTTCCCTTGTGCATCCCCAGCCAGCCCTTGCAAAGCACCACCACTCACAGCCTCCCCAAGGAGGTGAGAAATCAACATTACCTCTGTGACTAGGCAGTGAAACCCCGTGTTATGTGTGGTAGGGAAAGGGATATTGGAAGGACACAAGCAAGACAGGGAGAATTATTCTCACATAAATAAGTAGGGCAGAGGCTGGGAGAAATGGAGCTTTGTTCACATGCGCTATGAGGTGAGGTTTCCTCCTGCCTTTCAGCTCCAGCAAGAATATAACAGTTCAAGAGGACACTAGATTCACTTATAATGGTCCCATACAAAAGAGGAAACCCTAATGACAACACAGGGCAATACATGGGTGAAGCCCCAGATGCCAGGGAAGGATGCCACACCTCACGCTCCCCATGTGTCTTCTTGCAGCGTTGGCACACAAACCTCCCCAACACAGGCAGATGCCATCAGAACCACTTTGTCACCCCATCACATTCAAAGTTTAAGGTACTTCAGGGTAATTTCAGAGCTGGGGAAGACACTCAGGTCTAAACAGAGGCAGCTGAGTTTTTACCCCTTTCGGCTAAAAGCAGGGTTAAATCCTTGCTCTAAACACCCCCATGCACAAGCATCCTGGCACC